>OX393559.1:31662596-31665096 GCA_947650365.1 Chamaelirium japonicum
TGTCTACGGTAACATGATCATCGTCACCAATTTTCAAGAAATTCTAAAACTTCTATGGTCATCAAATAGTAGATGCAAAATTTGTTGGAATTGGGTTCCGCTAATCAGAGTCGCAGCGGAAGCAAAAAGAAAGATCCGAAGATCATACGGTGTATGTTTCATTACAATTCGTGATACAAAATAATCTACATGCAAATCTATGATCTTAGTATATGTGCGGACACCCTAGAGGCATACTACGATTTACGGAAGACATGCATGCATCTACTTAGGTGTTTAGATTCATCATACCTTATTGATCTATGATCCGGAGATTACGGAACGATGAAGAACCGCACTTGAATAGCAAGGGAAACTGTCGGATAGCACCTTGTCCTTTGCGAATTGAAGAATCCTCGAAATCCCGTCTCTGAGTGCAAGAATTTCGAGCCGACGGAAGAATCCGTTGCGAAGACGATGGCGAGCCTCGAGATTTTCTCCTCCTCTTTCTCCTTTCTTCCTTCTCCTTCCTTCCTCTTCCTTCTCCCTTCTTCTTCCTCTCTTTTCCTTGGCCGAAACCACAAAGGAGGAGACTAGGGGCCGGATTTTGCAAAGGAGAGGGGGAAGCACCATGGGCTGGCCCCTCCTCTCCCTATTCTTTTTATAGGGCCGGTCTCCCATGGCTCCAAGGAGCCTAGGACCGGCCCTTAGATGGATAGGGACAAGGGGGGATCGGATTTAGGTCTTCCGGGTGTCTATCGTGAAGTCCGGACGAAAACACCCTTCACGAAAAGCGGAAAACTGAAAGTGAGACTGAGTGAGGTGCGCTACTTGGAATCGAGTTCCGTCAGCGCCTGTGAGCTCCTGGAATTATTCCGCTCAATCTAAGATCCATATTCAATATGTTCTGAGCTATATTTCAGTATTTACCAAAATACCCCTACGGCTCTTAACATATATGAATTAGGTTCTTTGGCTCCGGGCTTGCGCTCCATCGCGCTACTTCGCATCCAACGTATCCAACTAGGTCGGGGAACAATTCCTATACACAACGACAGGGTGGAACCTTCAGGGTTCGGGATCTCTAGCTCCAACCGGATCCCTGATTAACTGTTCCGGTGACATACTGAAAGTTTCGTTAATCAGCCCTAATCCGATTAACCTGCGTAGCCACCCAGAGTGCAACACGAGTTGAACTCTAGTGATCCTAAACTTATATTACTCCCTCGTAACCCTATCCTCTACTATACTCTGATAATCCTCAGTCCCTCCTATTACTGGTGCCATGATACGACTCGGGCGGTGGGGAGCACCGTCAGATCCCGATCGATCATCTGACTAGGGTTTGATGACTTATCATCTATAACATCACATACCTTCCGGTGCTTTGCCTAGCATCCGGAACATCGTCAGTCATATTGACAACCACCAGGCCTGGGTTAACTGTGTGGACAGATTGACTCATCAAAACGCACCTATCCAACACTAGACGTCGGATAACCTGTAGGGATTACATATCACTCAAGCGCCAGCCGGGTAACCCAACGTACCGTTGTGTTGGACTATGGAAGGTCCGCACACGTTGGCACATCAAAGTACCACACAACTAGTTGGCCCAGTGAGCATGGTCCCTCAGGGTTAAGGACAAATTATCTATAGTAGTAAGACGATTTCTGCACCAGTGTCTGAATCACTGAACTGTGCACCGTCTTGATTCCTGTTCAACACGATCATCGTGCTTGGTCAGGTGAATGGGAATCCCATGTTCCCGTGGTGGAGACTTTACCACATCCTCTACCTGCTAACGTACAGTTTATTCTCGGTGAAGCGACCAGTATCACCAAAGCTGTGAACTAGTTCTAGGTCTACACAGAACTGGTCTACTGGGTCTCCTAAGCATGGATCCTTCATGCGCCTCAGTGGCCTACTGTGTTCCCTAGGGTCCTTTTATTATATGAGTATTATCATACACCACAGTAGTATTCTAATTAAAGCAATAACCAAAGTCATCTTTATTAATGTTAATACAGAAAATCCACGCTAAGGACACACGAGCTACAACAATCTCCCGCTTGGCCTAGCGGGGAACAACAGTCTTAACTCCCATGGCATCCACGTGTTTCTCAAAAGCCTTGGTCGGTAACGCCTTTGTGAAACGGTCAGCCATGTTATCTACAGACGCCACCTGAGTCACTACTACCTCCCCTCACTTCTGCAAGTCCCGAATTATGTAGTATTTCCGCTCGATATGCTTGCTCTTCTGGTGATATCTTGGCTCCTTGGATTGTGCTACCGCTCCACTATTGTCGCAGTAAAGGACAATAGGATCTTGAGCTCTCGGTACGCATCCTAAGTCCGTGAGGAACTTCTTGAGCCACACCGCCTCCTTAGCTGCTTCGCATGCCATCGTTAGTATTGCTAAGAGCAGCTCCAACCGGGGTCGTTTATTTTTTTAGCCTTATTAGGCTAAGGTCCCTGACAACATATCGGTGGGGTGAAAAGGATGGGCAAAATATCTGTT
>OX393559.1:31667596-31797663 GCA_947650365.1 Chamaelirium japonicum
GCATGGCATGAATGTTTTTGATAATAATAAAAATTAATTAAAATAATAGGTTTTAAGCCGAGTCTGTCGGACTCGTAAGGTTTGTGCACCGGCCCCTCTTAGTGCGATGCGAGCTCGAGTACGATCCATGCTTAACTGCGAGTTATACTTGTTTGCTAAGAAAAAAAAAAAAATAAATTAAATAAATTAAAAATTAAAAACACCTAAATCTATAACCAAACCCATTATCGTTTCTCACCTTTATCTCTCTTTAATTCCTTTATCTCTCTTTAATCCCACACCTCTTTATCTCTCTTTAATCCCAAACCCAACCTGGCCCCTAATTGTTTCTCTCTCTTTATCTCTCTTTAATTCCTTTATCTCTCTTAAATCCCACACCTCTTTATCTCTCTTTAATCCCAAACCCAAACCCATAATCGTTTCTCACCTTTATCTCTCTTTACTCTCTTTATCTCTCTTTAATCCCAAACCCAACCTGGCCCCTAATTGTTTCTCTCTCTTTATCTCTCTTTAATTCCTTTATCTCTCTTAAATCCCACACCTCTTTATCTCTCTTTAATCCCAAACCCAAACCCGTAATCGTTTCTCACCTTTATCTCTCTTTAATCTCTTTATCTCTCTTTAATCCCAAACCCAACCCCCTAATTGTTTCTCTCTTTATCTCTCTTTAATCCCAAACCCAACCCCCCTTCTCTCTCTTCTCCTTGTTGCACGATCCGGCCAACTCCATCCCTAGTTTCCCTTCACCTTCATCGCAGCCATGGCCACCAGCCGGCGGGCCGACGGCTGTGCAATCGGCAGATGCTAACCAATCGACAGGTCAGCCCCTCTTCGTTTTCCCTGTTTTCCCTTTGGTCCTGTTGAGACCAGCTCGGCGATTTTTTTTTTATGCCAAAGAGCACAAAGGCATACTAGTAGTAGTGCTCGACGCAGTTTCGACCGTCTACTCAAATTGGTATAATCGAACCATAGTAAGACTATTATTGTTAGCAATGCCAACTATCCTAGATGACTTAATCGCAATCATCGAGGTCATAAAACCCTTCGACCATGTCGTTTGGGTCATACAATCTATGACCATTGTTTGCGGATGATGCCCCCATTATTACATCTATTTTTATATGGCATACGAATCATCGTGCTATGAATGGCGGTGGGCCGCTCAGCGACCCATATACGAAACCTTGCCGGTCCCGGAGTTCAACTAGGTGAGACGTAATGGCGGTCGTCAATCCGAGCTCAGGCTCATGCGACTCGTTTTAATTATAGTAGTAACTGTGTTTTTGTACCTTAGCCAGATGATTTCTCGGGCAAATAACGAATCAAACCTCCAAACCTTGCCTAGACTTGACCTGATCTGTGTCACCATGGTCAAGATGCTGAAGGCTCCTCAAAGCACGACAGCACGCTAGTAGCGGCATCGATGTAAATGCGATCGTTTAGGCATAATAGCTTATATGAGCTGTAGTGTGATTCTTTGCATCGGCAACGCCGACTAACCATGATGCTACCCTTGGCACATCGATTTGCGTGCCAGTAGACCGGCGTTCGATGACACTACCTTAGGCACATCAATTTGCGTGCTGATAGACGGCGTCCGATGACGTATAAATTCTCGACTCGACCAATCAAACCTAAGCCGGTAATATTTTAAGTAGCACTTAATGACCATAGGCCGCTGGTATGTTTGGCAGTTGGTGAGCACGTGGACCGAGTCGGAGGCGGAGCAGAGGGCGCTTAGCAGCATCAGCCCGAGCACACTTTCCAGGTGACACAGCACGCTCTCTTTAATAATTAATAATGTGAATATAGAAATTAAGGGTAGGTGTCCATAACACTGCATGCGGGCCCACCGGGCGTCGTCGCATGTGGTCGAGTGGACCCCGCCTTGCATGCAGAGTCGCGAGTCTAGCTACGCATGCATAAAAAGTTAATAATTTAATAATAATTATTCTATTGTTTGCATGGACACCATAGATAGGTATTCCCTTAATTTGAATAAATAAATAAATAAAGAATTATCGGGACCACACTCCTGAGGGGAGCGTGGTAACCCTAGTAAAGGGATTTTGGGCGAGAGTGCTTTATGATATTTAATTTTGATGCTGGGTTGTGAGTGGGTACGAATCCTGGTGTAATCCATCGAAAATGATTAAACACTGTTTAGTTTTCCTTTAATGCCATGTGGTTTGTTAATCGTTGTTAATCTACCTGGTTAGAGGGTAGGGACCCCATGCGCGCAAGGGTCGTGAACCACCTTGCGCGTACAGCCGAAGTTAAGTAGGTTAGGGGTCACGGGCAAGGGTTGTGGTAAAGCCAATAGGAGGTGCCCTCGAGTAGGGATTGGCCTAGCAGCCCTGTCCCGGGGAGTTGAAGTCCCCATAGTAAAGCAAGTTGGGCGGTAGAGCTCCACCGTGAAAGACGGGAAACCCCTTATGATCATCTGGGTGAATTGTGCATGGAGTTGGTGGATGCACGGCGAGAGAGCTGGCCCTCTACATCGAAATAAAAGGCCCGATAGTAATGCCCGACCGGGGGCAGGTTGAACAAAATATCCGGGGTTCATGTTTGAATGTATAATTGTTTGCTTATTAAATTTGGAATTGTATGACTGTATACACGATGACCTAGTCGGTAGGATTTGCATGTGAATATAGAAATTGCATGGACACATAGGACGTGATTGAGAACATAGCTTGACAATTAGGTTAAATCAATAATTTATCTTAAAATTTGGGCGTTGTTAGTTATTAAAATTGTTAGCTTGTCACTAGCCATTTATTTGGCTAATCTCCCAAATGTATTTTTGGGGGCTACTCATTCCCACGAGTAGACTCTTCTGCAGGAGCTGAGGCACAGGAGCAGCAGTAGGAGTCCAACAGTCAGTAGGGTAGCAGCTTATTTTTTTCTATTTATGTCAATCTTAGTAGTGGTACCTTTTTATCGGATGTAATCGAATTGGATTGGAATAAGTTTCTATTAGTTAGTTAGTTTGATAAGTGGTAATGTGCCAGCTGAACTTTCTTTGGGTAGGCCTCTCCTCAAGGCCCCAAGCCTAGGTTAGATCACCACAAAAAAATATAAGACGAATAAGTGACCTAATTTGACAAGCCCAGTAGATAGGACCTCCAGAAAGATGCACCGAGTGTTCAGGAGCGGGTGAGATACTCGGCTCGCCGTCGGAGGCTTGAGCCTCGTGCTCCTTTAGAGGATATTCTGTCAGTATGTTGTGACCCCGTTGGGTAGCATGTACTGAAAGGATACTCCTTTTAAAGGTCGAGTCTGATCTTTTGTTTCTTCCCCTTCTTTCATTTGCTTGTGTGTGAGCGTAGAAAGAGCCCAGTGAGAATCCTAAATTGGCATAGTTAAGTAACCATACCCATAACCCTCTTCCTTTTCTCACCTCATACCCCAGGAATCAGTCTTCAGATTTCTGGGGCGTGACAGCTGGTATCAGAGCCTAGGGATATGTTCCTAGGGGTTAGTTTCTAGGATTAGGAGTCTAAGTCTAGAGTCTAAATTGTTGGTTAATAGATAGTTGACGTTAGGACTATCTTTTCAATTTCAGATGGCGGGTACTAGGAGTGGAAATGGTGCAAGCAACGGAGCAGGATCGTCCTCTGCGTCTGATAGCACGGCGAGGATGATGGAAATGCTCCAGGGGATGGCCACCATGGTCCAGCAGCAGCAGGCTGCTGTTGTGCAGCAGCAGACGGCTGCTCAGCAGCAGGCCGAGCTAGCGCAGGCTGCCCTTGCCCAGGCTCAGGCTCGTCAGCAGGCCGAGGGCGAGCGGCAGGGGAAATTGCTGAAAGACTTCAAGGCGATGGGACCACCGAGCTTCAAGGGCGAGCCAGACCCTATAGAGGCCGATCGATGGTTCCAGCAGACTGAGAAGATACTGAACGCATTGGGCATCACCGACGATAGGAGAGTGACCTTCGCCTCGTACCAGTTTGAGGCTGAGGCAGACTTCTGGTGGCAGACAGTCCAGCGCACCAGAGCAGTAGATCGAGGAGCGATTACATGGCAGGAGTTCGAGGAACTCTTTCGGAAGAAGTTCTTTCCAGTTACCGTGCAGAACCGGATGGAGATGGAGTTTCTGGCGCTATATCAGGGATCTCGTACTGTGACACAGTATGAGGCCAAGTTCTCGGAGCTTGCGAGGTATGCTCCACACCAGGTGGCGACCGACAGCAGGAGAGCCTTGCGCTTTGAGCATGGCTTGAATCCAGTGATCAGAGGTAGGGTTACCCCTTTCTTGGGGCAATCTTATGAGGAGTTGGTCAACCGGTCCCTGGCAGTGGAGCAGGAGTTGAAGGAGTCACGCGCTATCATGGAGAAGCGGAGTGGCAGCAGCCGCAATGGTCCACCGGCTCAGAAGAGGTTTAGGCCTATGGAGACTCGACCACCGCCGCGCCAGCCTCAGAACTTTCGTGGTCCTCCAGCTCTTGGACCGCCGCGGCGTGGATGTTTTCAGTGCGGTTCATTTGATCATTTGAAGTGGAACTGTCCACAGCTTCGTCGGCAGCCACTCCTACCAGCTCCACCCCAGAGGCCTGCTCTGTTGCCACCACCTGTGCAGCAGCAGAGGCCTCCACAGAGAGCTCAGCAGCAGCAGCGTCCTCCCCAGGTACAGCAGCAGAGGTCTTTCCCCCGTCAGGGCGGAGGAGGCAACCAGGCTCAGGGAAGGACGTACATGCTAGTTGGTCAAGACCCAGAGGCTTCTGGGGGAGCGATAGAAGGTAACCCTGAACTTAGAATTTAAATTCGTAGACGTAATGGTGTAGTTGTCATTGCTATTAGTTTTAACTCGTTAGAACTTGTAGCAACCAGTAGCTAGATTGGTTTCTTACATGTTTTCGATAACGCTAGGTACCCTTCCTGTCTTTTCGACCCTTGCTTTCGTTCATTTCGATAGCGGGTCTACTCACTCCTATATCGTCCCTAGTTTTGTCAAGACTTTAGGACTAGAGTCGGTTCCATTGGGTCATACTCTGTCGGTGTTTTCACCGCTCGGGGTAAGTACCGATGTGGACCGGATCTGCCGGGACTGCATCATTCATATTGGAGATAGAGAGCTCTCGGCAAACCTCATCATCCTGGACTTAGGAGGAGTGGACGTATTGCTTGGGATGGATTGGATGTCAGCCTATCACGTTACCCTTGATTGCTTTACTAAGAAGGTCATATTCTCACCTCCGGGGAGCGAGGCATTTTACTTCTTGGGAGACAAGCAGAAGATCTTGTGCCCGGTACCGCTGCAACAGATAACCCTCAGCTTACTAGCGCAGCTACCGAGTAGAGATAAAGATGGGAACCCAGTAGTGCTACCACCGATGGTTCGTGAGTTTCCGGATGTCTTCCCAGATGAGCTTCCAGGCTTGCCTCCACCTCGAGAGGTTGAGTTTGCTATAGATTTGGCACCTGGAGCAGCACCAATCTCGGTTGCTCCATATAGGATGGCTCCCGCAGAGCTAAAAGAGCTGAAGACCCAGTTGAAGGAGTTACTCGATAAAGGCTTCATTCGTCCCAGCACATCTCCTTGGGGAGCCCCAGTTCTTTTTGCTCAAAAGAAGGATGGGACGAAGAGGCTTTGCATCGATTATCGCAAACTGAATAGCATCACGATCAAGAACAAGTACCCTTTGCCGCGAATCGAGGACCTCTTTGATCAGTTGAATGGTGCTTGTTATTTCTCGAAGATTGACCTGAGGACCGGATATCACCAGTTGGCTGTGAGAGCGGAGGATATTCCAAAGACGGCGTTTTGAACACGATATGGGCACTATGAGTTTTTGGTCATGCCCTTCGGTCTAACAAACGCTCCTGCAGCATTCATGGATCTGATGAACCGAGTCTTCAGCATGTTCCTGGATAGATTCGTTGTGGTATTTGTAGACGATGTCCTCATTTACTCCAAGACGGAGGGAGATCATCGGGAGCACCTGAGTGCTGTGTTGCAGACCCTTAGAGACCACCAATTGTATGCCAAGCTCAGTAAGTGTGAGTTTTGGATGCAGGAGGTGAAATTTCTTGGACATGTTGTCTCGCAGGAAGGTATCTCCGTGGATCCATCGAAGATAGAGGCCGTGATGGACTGGGAGCAGCCGAAAAACGTATTCGAGATCAGGAGTTTCTTGGGGCTAGCAGGCTATTATAGACGTTTCGTGGAGGGATTTTCTCGTCTAGCAGCACCTCTCACCCGTCTGACAAAGAAGGGTGTCAGGTTCGAGTGGTCGGAAGATTGTGAGAAGTCCTTCCGGGAATTGAAGCGGCGTCTCACTTCGGCCCCAGTGCTTACGATTCCGGCCAGTGGCAAAGGTTATGTTGTCTTCACCGATGCCTCACAGATGGGGCTTGGAGCTGTATTGATGCAGGATGGTAGGGTGGTAGCCTATGCCTCTAGACAATTGAAGACTCACGAGAGGAACTATCCCACCCATGACTTGGAGTTGGCTGCAGTGGTTTTTGCCCTGAAGATATGGAGGCACTACTTGTACGGTGAGGAGTTCGACATGTATTGCGACCATAAGAGTCTGCGATACATCGGGAGCCAATAGGATCTGAATATGCGTCAGAGGAGATGGATCGAGGTCCTGAAGGATTTCAATTATTCGTTCTTTTACCATCCTGGTAAGGCGAATGTTGTTGCAGATGCCTTGAGCCGAAAGTCCCGTAGCCAGCTTGCTAGATTGGTGACTGATCGACATGACTTTCTGGCCACGATAGAAGGCTTTGATTTGTGGGTTCAGTGGGAGTCCTCTCATACCGTATTGTGCACCATGCGAGTGCAGCCTAGCCTACTTCATAAGGTGATTGCAGCACAGAGGCTGGATTCTGAGTTGGAGGAGATTAGAGTGCGGTGCGACAGTAGGGAGTCTGTCCCTGATTGGTCGATCGATGCTGATGGAGGTTTGAGGTTTCGGAGGAGGTTGTGCCTCCCTGCTGATGAGGAGGTTCGAGAGGAGGTGTTGTCAGAGGCGCATCGATCCAAATTCTCGGTGCACCCTGGCGGCACCAAGATGTATCTTGATTTGAGAAGATAGTTCTGGTGGAAGGGCATGAAGCGTGACGTGGCCGCCTTTGTGTCTAGATGTTTGACTTGTCAGTAAGTCAAGGCTGAGCACCAGAGACCGGCTGGATTGCTACAGCCGCTCCCAGTAGCTGAGTGGAAATGGGAGCACATCACGATGGATTTTGTTTCGGGGTTGCCTCTGACCCGGAACAAACATGACTCAATTTGGGTGGTCGTGGACCGACTGACGAAGTCGGCACACTTTCTTCCGGTGCGAACAACGATGACATCCATCGACCGAGCGAAGTTATATGTGAGGGAAATTGTCAAGCTGCACGGAGTTCCAGTTTCCATTGTCTCGGATCGAGATCCTCGGTTTGTTTCTCACTTTTGGGAGAGCCTGCAGACAGCTTTGGGGACGGAGCTCAGTTTTAGCACTGCGTTTCACCCGCAGACGGATGGCCAGTCAGAGCGGACGATTCAGATTTTGGAGGATATGTTGCGGGCTTGCACAGTAGATTTTGGAGGCAGTTGGGAGGAGCACCTACCTCTTGTAGAGTTCGCCTACAATAATAGTCACCAAGCTAGCATCGGCATGGCCCCCTATGAAGCTTTGTACGGGAGGCCATGTCGGTCACCTCTTTGTTGGGCAGAGGTAGGAGAGCGGAGTCTCTTGGGGCCAGAGCTTGTCCAGGAGACGACTGAGAAGATCCAGCTGATTAGAGAGCGACTTAGAGCGGCGCAGAGTCGACAGAAGAGCTACGCGGATGTGCGTCGACGCCCGCTCGAGTTTACCGTCGGAGACCATGTCTTCCTGAAGGTTTCCCCTCGGCGAGGCATCACGAGGTTTGGGAAGAAAGGAAAGTTGGCTCCGAGGTTCATAGGTCCCTTCGAGATTTTGGAGAGAGTTGGCGAGGTGGCATATCGTCTGGCACTGCCCCCGCAGCTCTCTAGCGTCCACGGTGTCTTTCACGTGTCGATGCTTCGGAGGTATGAGCCAGACCCGTCACACGTGTTAGATTGGCAGGATCTGACCCTTAGTTCAGACGCATCCTATGAGGAGCGACCGGTCAGGATTTTGGCTAGTGAGAATCGAGTGCTTCGTACAAAGACCATCCCCATGGTGAAGGTGCAGTGGCAGCACTGTAGTGAGGAGGAGGCTACATGGGAGCTCGAGTCAGCGATGCGGTCCCAATACTCTTCTTTGTTTGATGATTAGTGTTAGTTAATTTTCGGGACGAAAATTTTAATAAGGTGGGTAGGATGTAATACCCGGTACGTTTGATTTCAGGGCAACCCAGTTTTATTATTACTAAATTGATTGATTTGTTTTTTCAGTTATGGTTGTCGATGGTATGTGTTTGAACATGAGTTGGACCGGGCAGTGGGCCCCAGGTCCGGGTCGCTAGGCGACACTGGAGGCATGGTGATCGTTACACGAGCATGCGAGCACATGTAACAAGGCATGGCATGAATGTTTTTGATAATAATAAAAATTAATTAAAATAATAGGTTTTAAGCCGAGTCTGTCGGACTCGTAAGGTTTGTGCACCGGCCCCTCTTAGTGCGATGCGAGCTCGAGTACGATCCATGCTTAACTGCGAGTTATACTTGTTTGCTAAGAAAAAAAAAAAAATAAATTAAATAAATTAAAAATTAAAAACACCTAAATCTATAACCAAACCCATTATCGTTTCTCACCTTTATCTCTCTTTAATTCCTTTATCTCTCTTTAATCCCACACCTCTTTATCTCTCTTTAATCCCAAACCCAACCTGGCCCCTAATTGTTTCTCTCTCTTTATCTCTCTTTAATTCCTTTATCTCTCTTAAATCCCACACCTCTTTATCTCTCTTTAATCCCAAACCCAAACCCATAATCGTTTCTCACCTTTATCTCTCTTTACTCTCTTTATCTCTCTTTAATCCCAAACCCAACCTGGCCCCTAATTGTTTCTCTCTCTTTATCTCTCTTTAATTCCTTTATCTCTCTTAAATCCCACACCTCTTTATCTCTCTTTAATCCCAAACCCAAACCCGTAATCGTTTCTCACCTTTATCTCTCTTTAATCTCTTTATCTCTCTTTAATCCCAAACCCAACCCCCTAATTGTTTCTCTCTTTATCTCTCTTTAATCCCAAACCCAACCCCCCTTCTCTCTCTTCTCCTTGTTGCACGATCCGGCCAACTCCATCCCTAGTTTCCCTTCACCTTCATCGCAGCCATGGCCACCAGCCGGCGGGCCGACGGCTGTGCAATCGGCAGATGCTAACCAATCGACAGGTCAGCCCCTCTTCGTTTTCCCTGTTTTCCCTTTGGTCCTGTTGAGACCAGCTCGGCGATTTTTTTTTTATGCCAAAGAGCACAAAGGCATACTAGTAGTAGTGCTCGACGCAGTTTCGACCGTCTACTCAAATTGGTATAATCGAACCATAGTAAGACTATTATTGTTAGCAATGCCAACTATCCTAGATAACTTAATCGCAATCATCGAGGTCATAAAACCCTTCGACCATGTCGTTTGGGTCATACAATCTATGACCATTGTTTGCGGATGATGCCCCCATTATTACATCTATTTTTATATGGCATACGAATCATCGTGCTATGAATGGCGGTGGGCCGCTCAGCGACCCATATACGAAACCTTGCCGGTCCCGGAGTTCAACTAGGTGAGACGTAATGGCGGTCGTCAATCCGAGCTCAGGCTCATGCGACTCGTTTTAATTATAGTAGTAACTGTGTTTTTGTACCTTAGCCAGATGATTTCTCGGGCAAATAACGAATCAAACCTCCAAACCTTGCCTAGACTTGACCTGATCTGTGTCACCATGGTCAAGATGCTGAAGGCTCCTCAAAGCACGACAGCACGCTAGTAGCGGCATCGATGTAAATGCGATCGTTTAGGCATAATAGCTTATATGAGCTGTAGTGTGATTCTTTGCATCGGCAACGCCGACTAACCATGATGCTACCCTTGGCACATCGATTTGCGTGCCAGTAGACCGGCGTTCGATGACACTACCTTAGGCACATCAATTTGCGTGCTGATAGACGGCGTCCGATGACGTATAAATTCTCGACTCGACCAATCAAACCTAAGCCGGTAATATTTTAAGTAGCACTTAATGACCATAGGCCGCTGGTATGTTTGGCAGTTGGTGAGCACGTGGACCGAGTCGGAGGCGGAGCAGAGGGCGCTTAGCAGCATCAGCCCGAGCACACTTTCCAGGTGACACAGCACGCTCTCTTTAATAATTAATAATGTGAATATAGAAATTAAGGGTAGGTGTCCATAACACTGCATGCGGGCCCACCGGGCGTCGTCGCATGTGGTCGAGTGGACCCCGCCTTGCATGCAGAGTCGCGAGTCTAGCTACGCATGCATAAAAAGTTAATAATTTAATAATAATTATTCTATTGTTTGCATGGACACCATAGATAGGTATTCCCTTAATTTGAATAAATAAATAAATAAAGAATTATCGGGACCACACTCCTGAGGGGAGCGTGGTAACCCTAGTAAAGGGATTTTGGGCGAGAGTGCTTTATGATATTTAATTTTGATGCTGGGTTGTGAGTGGGTACGAATCCTGGTGTAATCCATCGAAAATGATTAAACACTGTTTAGTTTTCCTTTAATGCCATGTGGTTTGTTAATCGTTGTTAATCTACCTGGTTAGAGGGTAGGGACCCCATGCGCGCAAGGGTCGTGAACCACCTTGCGCGTACAGCCGAAGTTAAGTAGGTTAGGGGTCACGGGCAAGGGTTGTGGTAAAGCCAATAGGAGGTGCCCTCGAGTAGGGATTGGCCTAGCAGCCCTGTCCCGGGGAGTTGAAGTCCCCATAGTAAAGCAAGTTGGGCGGTAGAGCTCCACCGTGAAAGACGGGAAACCCCTTATGATCATCTGGGTGAATTGTGCATGGAGTTGGTGGATGCACGGCGAGAGAGCTGGCCCTCTACATCGAAATAAAAGGCCCGATAGTAATGCCCGACCGGGGGCAGGTTGAACAAAATATCCGGGGTTCATGTTTGAATGTATAATTGTTTGCTTATTAAATTTGGAATTGTATGACTGTATACACGATGACCTAGTCGGTAGGATTTGCATGTGAATATAGAAATTGCATGGACACATAGGACGTGATTGAGAACATAGCTTGACAATTAGGTTAAATCAATAATTTATCTTAAAATTTGGGCGTTGTTAGTTATTAAAATTGTTAGCTTGTCACTAGCCATTTATTTGGCTAATCTCCCAAATGTATTTTTGGGGGCTACTCATTCCCACGAGTAGACTCTTCTGCAGGAGCTGAGGCACAGGAGCAGCAGTAGGAGTCCAACAGTCAGTAGGGTAGCAGCTTATTTTTTTCTATTTATGTCAATCTTAGTAGTGGTACCTTTTTATCGGATGTAATCGAATTGGATTGGAATAAGTTTCTATTAGTTAGTTAGTTTGATAAGTGGTAATGTGCCAGCTGAACTTTCTTTGGGTAGGCCTCTCCTCAAGGCCCCAAGCCTAGGTTAGATCACCACAAAAAAATATAAGACGAATAAGTGACCTAATTTGACAAGCCCAGTAGATAGGACCTCCAGAAAGATGCACCGAGTGTTCAGGAGCGGGTGAGATACTCGGCTCGCCGTCGGAGGCTTGAGCCTCGTGCTCCTTTAGAGGATATTCTGTCAGTATGTTGTGACCCCGTTGGGTAGCATGTACTGAAAGGATACTCCTTTTAAAGGTCGAGTCTGATCTTTTGTTTCTTCCCCTTCTTTCATTTGCTTGTGTGTGAGCGTAGAAAGAGCCCAGTGAGAATCCTAAATTGGCATAGTTAAGTAACCATACCCATAACCCTCTTCCTTTTCTCACCTCATACCCCAGGAATCAGTCTTCAGATTTCTGGGGCGTGACAGGAGAGGAGGGGGTTCCGGTGCCGGAGGGGGAGGAGAAGAGACCTGGCCTCCGGAGTAGAAGTGGGCTGCCAGTGGTTGTGGGTATGAAGCCCGCACCGGTGGGTATGAAGCCGGCACCTGATAGCCGGAGTACAGAGACCTGACAGCCGGCGCCGGAGGGGGCTGCCGGTGCCGGAGTAGAAGCCAGCTGGTCGGGGACTGCCGCTCGTACGAGAGAGGGAGAGAGAAAGAGAGAAAAAAAAAATTACAGCTGTATAACAGCTGGTTGTTTTTAAAACAAAATCGGACGGTCAGCAATTTTCAATCGGACGGCTGCTGCTGACAGCCCATTTCAGCAAATGGGCTATCAGCTCATACCCCGTATTCTCTCTCTCTCTCTCTCTCTCTCTCTATATATATATATATATATATATATATATATATATATATATATATATATATATATATATATATGTGTGTGTGTGTGTGTGTGTGTGTGTGTGTGTGTATGTGTGTGTGTGTGTGTGTGTGGAATGTTACAGTGAGCTATGAGCTACGGAAGGAGAAAATGAGCTATGATCATTTTGAGCACCCTAGAAGTTTTGGAATTTCGTAAAAATTGATGGGTGTGTTGTCTAGGGTAACATGATCATCGTCACCAATTTTCAAGAAATTCTAAAACTTCTATGGTCATCAAATGGTAGATGCAAAATTTGTTAGAATTGGGTTCCGCTAATCAGAGTCGCAGCGGAAGCAAAAAGAAAGATCCGAAGATCATACGGTGTATGTTTCA
Organism: Chamaelirium japonicum; assembly: GCA_947650365.1. Lineage (NCBI taxonomy): Eukaryota > Viridiplantae > Streptophyta > Magnoliopsida > Liliales > Melanthiaceae > Chamaelirium > Chamaelirium japonicum. The sequence continues at coordinate 31,680,294 of OX393559.1, forward strand.
TTACAATTCGTGATACAAAACAATCTACATGCAAATCTATGATCTTAGCATATGTGTGGACACCCTAGAGGCATACTACGATCTACAGAAGACATGCATGCATCTACTTAGGTGTTTAGATTCATCATACCTTATGGATCTATGATTCAGAGATTACGGAACGATGAAGAACCGCACTTAAATCGCAAGGGAAACTGTCGGATAGCACCTTGTCCTTTGCGAATTGAAGAGTCCTCGAAATCCCGTCTCTGAGTGCAAGGATTTCGAGCCGACGGAAGAATCCGTTGCGAAGACGATGGCGAGCCTCGAGATTTTCTCCTCCTCTTTCTCCTTTCTTTCTTCTTCTTCCTTCCTCTTCCTTCTCCCTTCTTCTTTCTCTCTTTTCCTTGGCCGAAACCACAAAGGAGGAGACTAGGGGTCGGATTTTGCAAAGGAGAGGGGGAAGCACCATGGGCCGGCCCCTCCTCTCCCTATTCTTCTTATAGGGCCGATCTCCCAAGGCTCCAAGGAGCCTAGGGCCGGCCTTTAGATGGATAGGGACAAGGGGGGATCGGATTTAGGTCTTCCGGGTGTCTATCGTGAAGTCCGGACGAAAACGCCCTTCACGAAAAGCGGAAAACTGAAAGTGAGACTGAGTGAGGTGCGCTACTTGGAATCGAGTTACGTCAGCGCCTGTGAGCTCTTGGAATTATTCTTCTCAATCTAAGATCCATATTCAATATATTCTGAGCCATATTTCAGTATTTACCAAAATACCCCTACGGCCCGTAACATATATGAATTAGGTTTTTTGGCTCCGGGCTTGCGCTCCATCGCGCTACTTCACATCCAACGTATCCAACTAGGTCGGGGAACAATTCCTATACGCAATGACAGGGTGGAACCTTTAGGGTTCGAGATCTCTAGCTCCAACCGGATCCCTGATTAACTGTTCCGGTGACACACCGAAAGTTCCGTTAATCAGCCCTAATCCGATTAACCCGCGTAGCCACCCAGAGTGTGACGCGAGTTGAACTCTAGTGATCCTAAACTTATATTACTCCCTCGTAACCCTGTCCTCTACTATACTCCGATAATCCTCAGTCCCTCCTATTACTGGTGCCATGATACGACTCGGGCGGTGGGGAGCACCGTTAGATCCCGATCGATCATCTGACTAGGGTTTGATGACTTATCATCTATAACACCACACACCTTCCGGTGCTATGCCTAGCATCCGGAACATCATCAGTCATACTGACAACCACCAGGCCTGGGTTAATTGTGTGGACAGATTGACTCATCAAAACGCACCCATCCAACACTGGACGTCGGATAACCTGTAGGGATTACATGTCACTCAAGCGCCAGCCGGGTAACCCAACGTACCGTGGTATTGGACTATGGAAGGTCCGCACACATTGGCACATCAAAGCACCACACAACTAGTTGGCCCAGTGAGCATGGTCCCTCAGGGTTAAGGACAGATTATCTATAGTAGTAAGACGGTTTCTGCACCAGTGTCTGAATCACTGAACTGTGCACCGTCTTGGTTCCTGTTCAACACGACCATCGTGCTTGGTCAGGTGAATGAGAATCCCACGTTCCCGTGGTGGAGACTTCACCACATCCTCTACCTGCCAACAACTTATTCTCGGTGAAGCGACCAGCATCACCAAAGCTGTGAACTAGTTCTAGGTCTACACAGAACTGGTCCACTGGGTCTCCCAAGCATGGATCCTCCATGCGCCTCAGTGGCCTACTGTGTTCCCTAGGGTCCTTTTATTATATGAGTATTATCATACACCACAGCAGTGTTCTAATTAAAGCAATAACCAAAGTCATCTTTATTAATGTTAATACAGAAAATCCACACTAAGGACACACGAGCTACAACAATCTCCCACTTGGCCTAGCGGGGAACAACAGTCTTAACTCCCATGGCATCCACGTGCTTCTTAAAAGCCTTAGTCGGTAATGCCTTTGTAAAACGGTCCGCCATGTTATCTGCAGACGCCACCTGAGTCACTGCTACCTCCCCTCACTTCTGCAAGTCCCGGATTATGTAGTATTTCCGCTCGATATGCTTGCTCTTCTGGTGATATCTTGGCTCCTTGGATTGTGCTACCGCTCCACTATTGTCGCAGTAAAGGACAATAGGATCTTGAGCTCCTGGTACGCATCCTAAGTCCATGAGGAACTTCTTGAGCCACACCGCATCCTTAGCTGCTTCGCATGCCGCAACGTACTCAGCCTCTGTCGTCGAATCCGCGATGCATCCCTGCTTCATGCTCCTCCAACTGACAGCTCCTCCTCCTAATGAAAACACAAACCCTAACGTCGATCTCATGGATTCCGGATCTGATGCAAAGTCAGAATCCGTATATCCAATCGGCATCAGTTCCTGTGAAGAGTAAACTAACTCATAATCTCTCATCCTATGGAGATACTTGAGTATACTTTTCACAGCAGTCCAGTGCCCTGGACCCGGATTTGACTGATACCTGCCCATCATGCCTACTGCATAGCATATATCTGGTCTCGTGCACTGCATGGCATACATCAGACTCCCTACTGCCGAAGCATAAGGTATCTTCTGCATCTCTGCCCTCTCCTCAGGAGTCTTAGGACCCTGATCCTTGGACAACTTCATTCCATATCTGAATAGAACCAGTCCCTTCTTGGAGTTGTGCATACTGAATCTGACCAAGATAGTATCTATGTAGGCTGACTGTGACAGCGAGAGAATCTTGTTCTGGCGATCTCGAGTTACCTTGATCCCCAGAACATAACTCGCTTCACCCAGGTCTTTCATGTCAAATTAAGAGGATAACCACACCTTCACTGTAGACAACGTTCCAACATCGTTTTCGATGAGCAGGATATCGTCCACGTAAAGCACTAGAAAAACTACTGCAGTCTTATCGCTCCTTTTATAAACACATGGTTCATCCACGTTCTGTTCAAATCCATAAGACTGGATAGCCTGATCAAAACGCATGTTCCAACTTCTGGATGCTTGCTTCAGTCCATAAATGGACCTTTGCAACTTGCACACCAGACCTTCCTGACCTTTTGCGATAAAGCCTGGAGGCTGAGACATGTAGATGTCTTCTTCCAAATCCCCGTTGAGGAATACGGTCTTGACATCCATTTGCCAGATCTCCCAATCATAATGGGCTGCAATGGACAAGAGGATCCGGATAGACTTAAGCATAGCCACTGGCAAAAAGGTTTCGTCATAGTTGATCCCTTCTCGCTGGGTATAACCCTTAGCGACTAGTCTAGCTTTGTAAGTCTCAACGGTACCATCCGGGCCTCTTTTCCTTTTGTACACCCACTTACACCCAACAGGTTTAATGTTGTGAGGTGGTGTTACAAGTGTCCAGACCGAATTTTGGGACATCGATGTCAGTTCTGCCTCCATGGCTTCCTGCCATGCTGCATGGTCAGTGGATACCATCACTTCGTCATAGTTCAGAGGATCATTCTCCTGAAACTTTGGATCAACCATAAAGGCTTCTCCAATGTATCTATCAGGAGCACTTGTGGTCCTCCCACTGCGACGAACCTGCGGTGGTTCCATAGGAGTCGATTCTATAGTACCGTTAATCTTAGTGGTATCGGCTCCCACTACGTTTTCTGTCTGTGTACTCCCATCAGTACCAAGCAATTCTTCAAGAACTACTTTACTGGTGGGCTTATGGTCTATTAAATAATCCTGCTCCAGGAATACGGCGTTCGTCGAGATGACAACCTTTCTATCCTCAGGATCATAAAATAAATCACTATTTGTCCCTTTTGGATACCCAACGAACAGACATACCTTAGTTTTTGACTCTATCTTATCTCGCTTGTCCTTTCGTACATGTGCTGGACAATCCCAAATCCTAAAGTGTTGTAGGCTTGGCTTTCGCTTCAACCACAGCTCCCAAGGAGTTAGGGGTACTGACTTTGATGGAACAAAGTTCAAAGTATATGCTGTCGTCTCTAGGGCATATCCCCAAAAACTAGGTGGCAATATTGCATAACTCATCATAGTCCGAACCATGTCTAACAAAGTTTGATTTCTCCTCTCAGATACACCGTTCTGTTGTGGTGTCCCTGGTGCAGTCAACTGGGATACGATCCCATGCTCATGCAGGTACCCAATAAATTCATCCGATAAGTATTCGCCTCCTCGATCCGATCGAAGAGACTTGATACTTTTACCTGTCTGCTTTTCTGCTTCAGCTCTGAACTCCTTGAACTTATCAAAGGATTCAGACTTCTGCCGCATTAGGTATATGTATCTAAACCTCGAGTGATCATCCGTGAAGGTGATGAAATACTCAAAGCCTCCTATAGCACGGACACTTATGGGCCCACATACATCAGTGTGTACCAACTCCAATACCTCCTTAGACTGCTACCTTTGGCTCGGAAATACCTTTTAGTCATCTTGCCTTCCAGGCAAGACTCACACGTCGGTAGGCTTTCTGAAACATTTGGACTTAAGAGTCCTACCTTAACCAACTCGTGAATCCTGTCTGAGACTATGTGTCCAAGCCTTAGATGCCAAAGGAGTGTTGGATTATCTGAGGGATTTTTCCTTTTAGATGAATTAATCACACAAGCTTCAGTTATGTTATCCTGCTTATGATTGGAGTTAATTACATAAAGACCATTATGTATCTTTCCCTTACAAACAAATGAACCATTCAATTTAATTGACACACCAGAAGCATCAAATAAAACTGAAAAACCTTCATTATTCAATAAGGAAATAAAAATTAAATTACGTCTCAAGGACGGTACATAAAGTATGTCTCTAAGTAATAAACTTCTTCCATCAAGGAACTGCAAGATGACATCTCCAACTGCTTCAGCCTCTGCCACGGCCTCAGTTCCCATGCTTAGGATTATCTCCCCATCACCCAGTTTTCTTATCTCCTTGAACCCCTGCAAATTATTACAAGTATGGTTAGTGGAACCAGAATCCACAATCCATGAAACTGGAGAACAACTGGATACTACAAGGGATTCCACTATGTGGATTTGAGATATACTTGTTTCAGCCTTCTTGGGAGCCACACGGTAGTCGCCCTTCCAGTGCCCCTTCTTGCTGCATCGAAAACATTTTCCTTTGGGTTTCGCCGGACCATTCTGCTTGGGAACCTGCAACTGCACCTGGCCCATCTTCACGGGCTTCTTAGACCTTCTTTTCTGAAACTTGCCCTTGGCTTTTAGAGAAGAATTCCGCTCCACATTTAGGGATTGGGCTCCTGCCTTTATCCCATCCTCTGCCGCCTGGAGCGCCGCTAGGAGCTCTGCGTTAGACATCTCCAACCGGTTAAGGTTGAAGTTGGTAACGAAGCCCTCAAACGCTCCTGACAGAGACGCGAGGAAAATGTCGGTCTGGATCTCTACATTCAAGATGACATCGAAGGAACCAAGCTCGTTCACATAGCCAAACAACTTCAGCATATGATCCCGAACTAAAGTCCCCTCTGCCATCTTCATGGACACCAATTTCTTGATGGTCAGGTAACGAGTTACCCGACTACGACCCTCGAACATTTCCTTCAGGTAGAGCATCATGTCTGAAGCAAAGGCCATGTCTTCGACTTGCTTCTGAAGGACGGTTTGCAAGGATGCCACAATGTAGCACTTGCACATCTCATCAGCATCTAGCCAGTCTTTCCATTCCTTTAACTGTGCCTCAATTGCACTTGGTCCCGGCATGGCCAGTTAAGGGGTACTTAGGGCAATTGTGTGTTTACCAACCCTTAGGACGAGCATTAGGTTACACTTCCAATCCTCGTAGTTTGGTCCCGTAAGTTTGTTATCATTAAGTATGGAGGCAAGGGGGTCGAGCTTGGTCATGATTTCTGTAAACAATGGTTCATAGCAAAATTAGGGTTTACCACAATCTATTTCATGGAATTTAGAAATAGATAATGTCTACTCCAGCCGCTATGTCTTCACCACCTCAAGTGGAGACATCCAAGAATCTAAATTCTCTGGGTTGGAGCACTGAGACTATCGGCCTTGAATTAGAGACAGCATCTCGGTGAGAGCATGCAACCGCTTCTGCCAACGGGGTTTTTACGACCCAGTCTTCATCCGAATTACCCATGGTAAACTGAAAGACCTCCCAGTTTCTATTTGGCCAGCTTTATGTGACCCGCGTGCACAGCAACAGTGGCTTCACACAAGCTTTCGGATGCTTCCCACAAATCTAGGTGGTGTCGGCAGGGGGGTTCATAGGCTCCCGCAGTGCAGGATAAAACCGTCACCCACTGCCACCGGCATCCTCCATGTCCCGAAGGAAACCACTAGGCGAACCAGCATGGAAGGAAACACAGCTCTCACCCGGTGGGAATATCGAACTGCGTACCTTCTACGCAGACCCTTAGCCGGTTGATTGTGGAGGCCAGGGGCTCCCTTTTGGAGGGAACCTCTTATATATCCCTTCTTTATGAGGTTTTATGCATATCTAGAAAGGTCACGACCTCCTAGACTTAGACCCTGGTCTACCGTGCTCCCACTAGGATTATAAACCTTCCCGCAAAGCATTAGTATCCTCGGAAAATATCATAGTCCCTACCTTGAATACTCAGCTTTCGCCTTTTTTGCAAGGATCACATTACATAGATTCCAAGGATCCCGATACTTCACTAGTTTATCCATAATCCTAAGATCTAGAGCCTAGCCTAAGGTCAACGTGGAAAGGACTCCTATTACGATGATGCCTCGTTCACAATTTGATACCTGATGTCATAGTAGACCTCATCTCATTACAGGTTTCGATGCTGGCCAAATAGGGACATCCGACAACCTCCGTCGGACCTCAACCTAATGGTGGCATAACCAAATCGTGATGAGTTCATACTACCATCAAACGCCATCTAGAAACGGGTATCACACAGTGAAATCCTAACCTAACTTGGTCGCTAGGACCACGTGGGGAAAGGGCATCTCACTAGGGTTATCATACTTCTTATGGAGACATTAGTTAATTATCACTAAACAAATCTAACACTGCGTCTATCTCGCTGCACAGTACTTGGCTACCTGAACTACCACGAGGGTGGTTACCACCTTTTCTTTTAGCTAGCCACCGGATTCGCACGTGTTAGAAGCATTTAGAGACACCGATGAATCCATAAGCTTAGTACTAACCCTAAGCCTGATCTAGAGACAAACTCACAAGCAAGATAATCATATTATCATTGGGGTTCTCTAAATACGAAATAAAGAGAAACAACAGAAAAAACATCCAAACTGAATCAAGTCCAGGGTCCGACCCCTGAACCTGAATAGCACAGCCAAGATATCCCGCTCTTCCGTTCTGCACGATCTCTGACGACGATCCCCTTCATCGCCAACGTGCACGCTTTCGCCGGGTCTTTGCACGCCATGGTACCGCTTGCTCGAACCGTGGATGTAGCATCATCTCCTTCTTCCTGTGACCGAAACACTAACACGCTCCGAGCAAGTGCTCGTTCGTGTACAATTTCGCTAGAAAGAAAAGAAGACAATCCTAGAAACATGGCCAGGGAATCGAGGATGGTCAACCCCCACCCTCGCCCATCTAGACCCTTACAATCCACAATAATAATCAATGCAAAATTAAATCTTGGGTCCGACCCCCGGATGCATGCAATCACAGATTACTATTCAGCGCGGCACCTGCAAAAAGACGATACATAGCACAATCCATACTACGCCGAACCCCGACGAAAACATATGTCATTATATATTCACATGATGTTTTCACGAATTCATGCATGAAACATACACCAAAGCGTTCTCTGATACCAATTGTTGGAATTGGGTTCCACTAATCAGAGTCGCAGCGGAAGCAAAAAGAAAGATCCGAAGATCATACGGTGTATGTTTCATTACAATTCGTGATACAAAACAATCTACATGCAAATATATGATCTTAGCATATGTGCGGACACCCTAGAGGCATACTACGATCTACGGAAGACATGCATGCATCTATTTAGGTGTTTAGATTCATCATACCTTATGGATCTATGATCCAGAGATTACGGACCGATGAAGAACCGCACTTGAATCGTAAGGGAAACTGTCGAATAGCACCTTGTCCTTTGCGAATTGAAGAATCCTCGAAATCCCGTCTCTGAGTGCAAGGATTTCGAGCCGACGGAATAATCAGTTGCGAAGACGATGGCGAGCCTCAAGATTTTCTCCTCCTCTTTCTCCTTTCTTCCTTCTCCTTCCTTCCTCTTCCTTCTCCCTTCTTCTTCCTCTCTTTTCCTTGGCCGAAACCACAAAGGAGGAGACTAGGGGTCGGATTTTGCAAAGGAGAGGGGGAAGCACCATGGGCCGGCCCCTCCTCTCCCTATTCTTCTTATAGGGCCGGTCTCCCATGGCTCCAAGGAGCCTAGGGCCGGACCTTAGATGGATAGGGACAAGGGGGGATCGGATTTAGGTCTTCCGGGTGTCTATCGTGAAGTCCGGACGAAAACGCCCTTCACGAAAAGCGGAAAACTGAAAGTGAGACTGAGTGAGGTGCGCTACTTGGAATCGAGTTCCGTCAGCGCCTGTGAGCTCCTGGAATTATTTCGCTCAATCTAAGATCTATATTCAATATGTTTTGAGCCATATTTCAGTATTTACCAAAATACCCCTACGACCCGTAACACATATGAATTAGGTTCTTTGGCTCCGGGCTTGCGCTCCATCGCGCTACTTTGCATCCAACGTATCCAACTAGGTCGGGGAACAATTCCTATACGCAATGACATGGTGGAACCTTCAGGGTTTGGGATCTCTAGCTCCAACCGGATCCCTGATTAACTGTTCCGGTGACATACCGAAAGTTCCGTTAATCAGCCCTAATCCGATTAACCCGCGTAGCCACCCAGAGTGCGATGCGAGTTGAACTCTAGTGATCCTAAACTTATGTTACTCTCTCGTAACCCTATTCTCTACTATACTCCGATAATCCTCAGTCCCTCATATTACTGGTGCCATGATACGACTCGGGCGGTGGGGAGCACCGTCAGATCCCGATCGATCATCTGACTAGGGTTTGATGACTTGTCATCTATAACACCACACACCTTCCGGTGCTATGCCTAGCATCCGGAACATCGTCAGTCATACTGACAACCATCAGGCCTAGGTTAACTGTGTGGACAGATTGACTCATCAAAACGCACCCGTCCAACACTGGACGTCGGATAACCTGTAGGGATTACATGTCACTCAAGCGCCAGTCGGGTAACCCAACGTATCGTGGTATTGGACTATGGAAGGTCCGCACACGTTGGCACATCAAAGCACCACACAACTAGTTGGCCCAGTGAGCATGGTTCCTCAGGGTTAAGGACAGATTATCTGTAGTAGTAAGACAGTTTCTGCACCAGTGTCTGAATCACTGAACTGTGCACCGTCTTGGTTCCTGTTCAACATGATCATCGTGCTTGGTCAGGTGAATAGGAATCCCACGTTCCCGTGGTGGAGACTTCACCACATCCTCTACCTGCCAACAGCTTATTCTCGGTGAAGCGACCAACATCACCAAAGCTGTGAACTAGTTCTAGGTCTATCCAGAACTGGTCCACTGGGTCTCCCAAGCATGGATCCTCCATGCGCCTCAGTGGCCTACTGTATTCCCCAGGGTCCTTTTATTATATGAGTATTATCATACACCACAGTAGTATTCTAATTAAAGCAATAACCAAAGTCATCTTTATTAATGTTAATACAGAAAATCCACGCTAAGGACACACGAGCTACAACAAAATTAACAGTTACTACGGACGGTGGATAAATCTTCTACCGTTTGATGACCTTAGAAGTTTTTGAATTCCTTGAAAATTGGTGAGGATGATCATGTTACCCTAGACAACACACCCACCAAGTTTCACAAAATTCCAAAACTTCTAGGGTGGTCAAAATGACCATAGCTCATTTTCTCCTTCCGTAGCTCATAGCTCACTGTAACATTCCTCATATATATATATATATATATATATATATATATATATATATGGGGACAGGGAGCCTGGACCTGAGGTGCAGCGTCTACGCTGCACCTGAGCCCGGATGCATGACAGCTGTCCCAGCCGGCCGAAATCGTGACCGCATACAGCCCCGTCCGTGACCTTAAGTTCGGCCCAATTTTCAGCCGTCCGATCGATCGAATCGAACGGACGGCATTCGCCTGAGCCTCGCTGTTACTGTGGCGGCCACAGTAACAGCCCGGGTGAATGCCGTCCATTCGATTCAATCGATCGGATGGTTGAAAAAAAATTCGCGATTACTGTAGCGGCTACAGTAATCGCGAGAATGATTTCAACCGTCCGATCGATTGAATCGGGCGGTTGAAAAAAAATTCGCGATTACTGTAGCCGCTACAGTAATCGCGAGAATCCCTTCAACCGCCCGATCGACTGAATCGAACGGACGGTATTCACCCGGGCTGTTACTGTGGCCGCCACAGTAACAGCGAGGCTCAGGCGAATGCCGTCCGTTCGATTCGATCGATCGGACGGTTGAAAATTGGGCCGAACTTACGGTCGCGGACGGGGCTGTATGCGATCATGATTTCGGCCGGCTGGGACAGCTGTCATGCATCCGGGCTCAGGTGCAGCGTAGACGCTGCACCTGAGGTCCAGGCTCCCCGTCCCCTATATATATATATATATATATATATATATATATATATATATATATATAGGGATGATTGGTTGCGTTGTGCGCTGCCGGGCCGATAATGCGCTGTGCGCAACGGCCGTCTGATTCGAAATGATCAAACGGCCCGCTCCCGCACCGCACCGCAAACCTGCACCGCACAGTAAACCGCTCCCGCACAGCACCGCAAACTGTTGGATTTTAATTGGATTTTCGATCGAGCGGCCTAAATTTTTTTCGCTGTTACTGTAGCGGCTACAGTAACAGCGAAAAGTGTTTAGGGCCACTCGATTGCCAACAATACAATAGAATCGAACGGCCCGAAATACTTTTCGCTGTTACTGTAGCCGCTATAGTAATAGCGAAAATTTTTTAGGCCACTCGATCGAAAATCCTATTAAAATCCAACGGTTTACGGTGCTGTGCGGTGCAGGTTTGCTGTGCGGTGTAGTGCGGGAGCGGGAGCGGGAGCGGGCCGTTTGATCATTTCGAATCAGACGGCCATTGCGCACAGCGCATTATCGGCCTGGCAGCGCACAACGCAACCAATCATCCATCTCTCTATCCCTCTCTCTCTCTCTCTCTCTCTATATATATATATATATATATATATATATATATATATATATATATATATATATATATATATATAGGGATGATTGGTTGCACTGTGAGCTGCCAGTGGGGGGGGGGGGGGGGGAGTGAGCTGCGGGTATATTGACCCCGCAAAAAGTTATGGAATTTTATGAAATTTGATGAGGTTGTTGTCTAAGATGATCATCCTCACCAATTTTCACCAAATTCCAAACCTTCTAGAAGGGTCAAATGGTTGAAAGAAAATCTGTCGTCCGTAGTCACCATTAAAATATGCCGATTTTTCTTCAACCATTTGACCCCCCTAGAAGTTTTGGAATTTGATGAAAATTGGTGAGGATGATCATCTTATACCAGACAACAACCTCACTAAATTTTATCAAATTCCAAAACTTTTTGGGGGTCAAAATACCCGCAGCTCACTTCCCTCCCCAGCAGCTCACAGCACTTATATATATATATATATATATATATATATATATATATATATATGGCATGCGGTACGTGCGGAATCGCACCGCAGCCGTCTGATGCATGCGTTGTGAACATGCGATGCACGCAGCAGTGCATCAGACAGCTACAGTGCGGTGCCGCACATACCGCATGCCGCATTATAGCATTTCTCTCTCTCTCTCTCTCTCTCTCTCTCTATATATATATATATATATATATATATATATATATATATATATATATATATATATATATATATATATATATATATATATATATATATATATATATATATATATATATATATATAAAAGTAATATTCATGTCTGTTGGTATTCAAACAGCTGCCTTCGAAGACAATACACCCGGTCATCTGTCACTTGCCGCTATGGGGCCGATGTCGTCTATCACTGCTCCCTTCGGTCGATGTTGTCCGTCCACAATGGACCCGCTTAGCATCGCTCACTGACCCAATCGGTCGTCAATTGCCTGCCGCTGCCACCGTCCGCCACCAACCCATTGCCATCATGGGTCAAGTACGTCAACGTTGTCTACCACCACTTCCCTCCATCCGCTTGCCGCCATCATTCACATCATCGTAGTGTTCTATCGTCGCCTATCCTGATCGGCATGAACGTCGTTCGCCCGCCCAACAACTGTCACCCACTCGCCACTTACTCTATCAACAACTCCGATTTTGTTCAGTTTCTATGAGATCAATCCTCCCCCGCGGGCATCTTGTCACCTCGGGCCGGATGGTCCTCCCATTTTCATATATGGGGGTCCCCTCCGGATTCCCACCCTCCTCGTCAGGCTCCCCTCATCCAACTATGGATTAATTGAGTTCAACTCCTTGAAGAACCGATCAGAATCTTCGCCGAAACCTCGGTCACCAATGCACGCTTCTGGCGTGGATCTTGGAGATGTCTACATCATCCACCTCCTCCTTTAGATCCAGGTCTCCCGCTTCGTTTCCGCTCTGGGAACTCAAGTATGAAACTGACTTCAAGCAAAAAAGAAAAATTATAAAGTATCAAACTGACCAACAGGCTCTTGTCCTGGTGGTACTTCCTCTCTCCCATGTTGGAGAGGTTACATGTTTGAGTCCCAATATGGACACTATGGAGCAAACTTTCCCGACTATTGTGCTTTGTTTACACATGTGAATCCGGGTTGTTTATGTCATGTCCATGGGATTATGAAATTAAATTAAAACAACAAGTATGATGCATGCCTTCCCTAGTTTCGATCTCCGGACCACTTTGAGACCTTGCTCTAGCACCCAGACATTTGACCGCCTGACCGATCCATAAAAAAAAGGAGGGGAGGGGGGTGTTAAAATAACATTTTTAGAATATAAATTTATTAAAATATCAATATAATTTTTGTAATTTCAAAAGTGACGCTCTGACAACCAAGTTGGCCTTTTAATTTTTTTTTGGAATTCACGATGAAACTAGATCTTGGATGCAGTGTTGATTAATAACAAATCGGGTTAAGCCGGTCAATGAAACACTGCAATCGGATTGCAGTACTGCTTAGTGTCAAAACTGAACACTACAACCGGATTGTTGTGCTTAGTGTTGAAACTGAACACAACAAGCAGATTGCAATGTTTAATGGAAGCATAAGTATTCTAATCCTACATTAAAAATAATAATAATATATTATAATCAAGATATTTGGGAAATTACTTGCTTTTGCACAGGTGTTCATTTCTCCTTCATTTGTAAGATCATTTCTTCCTATTCTATTTGTATGATTTGTTTACAACAAAAGAAAATTCCAAAATTGGAATCATTGGCCTTTCAATTATTGCATTTTCTATAGGTAATGCATTCGATTCAGAAGGCTGATTCCATTTTAGCTAGGTGATGGATGATGTTATGAGTGTCCCCATCCAAGGTCTATTGCTACATGTATATAGATTAGGTCAGAGTAGACCAAGGCTCCCATTTAAACACTGCAATCTGGTTGCAGTGTTTCATTTGTCGGCTTAACCTGATTTGTTGTTAATGAACACTGCATCAAGGATATAGTCTTTTATCAAAAAACAGAAAGAAATTTATACGGCCGATGTGGTGGGGCGTTTTCGGCGCTGACCCACCACTTGGCATGTCACTTTTTAAATTATAAAAGTTATAATGATATTTAAATAATTTTATATTTTAAAATTATTATTTTGAAAAAAAACCCAAAAAAAGTATCAGTCTATGCATGGATAAGCTCAGAGGGAGAGAGAGAGAGAGAGAGAGAGAGAGAGAGAGAGAGAGAGAGAGTTTCTCTCATTGAGGGAGTTTCTAAAAAATATCTTTTTATGTCTCTATTCATGCCCTATATGAAGATATCAGTCAAAAAAATTACTGCTGTGCTGTATCAGTCAAAGAAGTTGTTACTGTGTTGTATTAGTCAAAGTAGTTATAACTATGTAACATCCTTTTTTTTTTCCTTTGTTCGGACAATGATAGAAGAGCCCCGTTCTACAAGTCCCATCAAGAAGCCCCATTAGGTGGCAACCATCCAACAACTTACCTATTTTATGTGAAAACAAAAACAGGATGAAATACCTTTATTACCCTCAAGAGCATGATATTACCCGGCAAGCATTAGCCTCATTCCCTTCATATTTTTTAAATAATACATTTTGAGATTTGAGTTTTTCACTTTTAAAAATCCATAACCTGTTGTCTATATATCAAAATTTTATAAAATTTATATTTTTGGAATCTGCTCATGGAACTCTACAAAACGAGATCCATATTGCCTTTGAAATTCTAAGAAAAAATTTTGAATATAAGACTACCCTAGGGTTCCAAAAAAAACCCATCGATCCAAGCCCGACCTGTCCAGGCCCGGCCCGGCCCAAACACACCATGGGCCGGGTTGGGGCTGCCACCTTGAGCCCGCAGCCCGGTCCAATTGGTATAAAAAACTGAAAACGTTACTTTTGAATCTTGGTTTCACGTTAATTGACTAAATGTCACTTACAAAAGTAAATGTCACGTAAAACTGACAGGTTCAAAATCAAGAGATACTTTATCGAACACAAATTACAGATAAAAGTCTCTTAGTTTTACAACTATGAAAAACTAAAAAGGTTGCTGTTGAAATCGTTGTTTCACGTTAACTGACTAAATATCACTTACAAAAGCAAATGCCACACAAAAATGACACTTGCAAAATCTAGAGACACTTTATCGGAGACATTTTCAGTTTGTGACAGTACGTTGTAAAATTAAGAGACACTTTTATCGGCATTTTGTACCCGATAAAATGTGCCTATCTGATTTTGCAACTATCACTTTTATGTAATATTTGCTTTTGTAAGTGACGTTTAATCAGTTAACGTGAAACCAAGATTTCAAAAATAATATTTTCAGTTTTTTTATAACAATCAGGCCAGGTTGCGGGCTCAAGGTAGTAGCCCGAGCCCGGACCATGTTGTGTTTGGGCCAAGCCAGGTCGGGCTGTTGATCGCGCTAGCCGGGTTCGGGCAAGGCTCGTGCCGAGTTCGAGCCGATGGGCTTTTTTTTAATAATCCTAGGGTAGCCTTATATTCAAATTTTTTTCTTAGAATTTCATAGGCAATATGGATCTAGTTTTGTAGAGCTTGATTAGTAGATTCCAAATATATAAATTTTTTATAATTTTGATGAGTATACAAGAAGTTATGATTTTTAAAAAATGAAAAAACACAACTCACAAATAAATCTTATTTTTTATTCTTTTAAAAAGCCTTTGTTGGGGCTTATAGAAGGTGAGACGATAATCATTTTCCTTCTTGTTAACTCACAAACCACATTCTGTTGGTTCTCCTTGATTCTTGTAACCTCATGAACCACTTTTGATTCTATATATACTTGAAATAACATTCAACATCTCTATGGTTGAGAGAACAAAACCCAATCCTTTGTTTTCACATGGTATCAGAGCAAAATTTTTAGCCGTCGTCTCTCAATATCTTGAGTTGCCCTATCTATCTTGAGTTCAACAGCCTGATCCTCTGATCATGGTGGCCTGCTCTCAAGCCCTCCACCATCTTTTGGACCTCTTCGTAGCATGTGTTGAGTAACAATGTCTGATATGAGCTCTCCGACGATTGACGCAAATCCTCAAAATCATCCATTACTCTGATAACCCCTCCACGGTACTTATTTCCACAATTCTCACAGGTGACGTCAACTATGGTTCATGGAGTCGTGCTATCACAATGGCTCTTCTTGCAAAGAATAAATTGAGTTTCAATAACTTAGTCGCCAGTTGGATTCAATAACTTAGTCGCCAGTTGGATTCTAAACTCAATCTCACCTGAGATCCGACCCAGTATTTTGGATACTGAAACTGCAACGCAGATATGGTCGGATCGCTTCTCACAGTCTAATGCGCCAAAAATATATCAGTTGAAACAGTCCATTTCTGCACTTAAACAGAATGGACTCCGCGTCTCAATATATTTCACGCAACTCAAATCATTGTGGGATGAGCTCAACTCAATTATCTTGATCACACCCTGCATTTGTGGTAACGCCAAGACTGTCATCGATCAGCAGCACCAAGATCGTGCTATGGAATTTGTCAAGGGGCTACATGATCAGTTTTCTGCCATCTGAAGCCAAATTCTTCTGATAGAGCCATTCCCTTCGATTAAGCGCATCTACAATCTTGTACGTTAAGAGGAAAAGCAACAAGAGATCCACATCTCCACAACCTCCGTTGTCGATTCTGCAGCTCTCCAGGCATCTAGGTTGCCATCCTCGAAGTCTTTTGGCAAGCGCTAACAACCTTTCTGTGATCAAGAACATCAACAAGCACGGCCATACCCTCACCACATGCTTCCAAATTCAAGGCTTTCCAGACAAGCAAGTTAAGACCACCACTGCACCAAAATGGGCTTTCGCTAGTCCATCAACGCCTCAGTTGACGTTTGTCTAGTATTCTAAACTTCTTACGATTCTGACCAAGGAGAAAGCACTTGTGTTATCCGCTCACCTGGCAGGTATGATTCTTACTTGTTTACCAAATTCATGGATTATAGATTCTACTTCCTCTAGTCACATATGCTCATCATTATCAGAGTTTCATTCATTTTCTGCTATCACTACTAAAGTAACTGTACAATTACCTGATGGTTCTCAAGCACTTGTGGAACACATAGGCACTATTTACTATTCACCATCACTCACTCTTACAAATGTTTTCCACATTTCATCTTTCAAATATAATTTATTATTTATCTCACAATTGACAAGATCATCTAATTAATTGTGATGTCACATTCTCTTCTTCTGAATGCGTGTTTCAGGATGGACTAACGATGACGACGATTGGTCGGGGTAGTGCTCGAAATGGTCTTTTTTATTTAGATCCATATTTGCATTCAAATTTTGTTTTTTCTATTAGTAGTTGTAATAAGTTTGACTTATGGCATTCCCGTCTTGATCATCCCTCTAGGAATCGTTTTGATTTCATTGTTAAGAATTTTTAAGATTATATTGTGAATAAAGACTATGTTTGTGATGTGTGTCCATGTGCAAAACAATCACGTCTTTCTTTTTCTCATAGTACATCTTATAGCCCTCATTGTTTTGAATTAATTTATGTCGATATTTGGGGTCATTTTTCTATACCATCTAAAACAGGTGTATATTTATTTTTAACCATCGTTGATGATTATTCTAGATGCACATGGATTTTTTTATTGAAACAAATATAAAAAACTTTTAATATGTTAATCCAGTTTTTTAAACTAATAAATCGTCAATTCAACATGCAATCACCTGTGTCAATTCTGGAGGCGGACATATCTTTCTTCCCCAACTCCAAATCATTCGTTTAGATAATGATTCTGAATTTCTTTCCAATAAACTTCAATCATGGTTTTGCGACAATGGAATCATCCACCAACGCAGTTATGTTGCCACACCCCAACAAAATGAAGTTATAGAGCGCATACATTGTCACTTTCTCGATGTCGCCCGGGCTCTATGGTTCCAATCAAATTTACCCTTCTCATTCTAGGGCGAATGCATCCTCACAGCTGCATTCATCAACAACAAGCTTCAAACTCCAACCCTTAAATATCAATCACCTCACCAAGTATTACTTGATACTATTCCATCATACTCGTCTCTCCGTGTTTTCAGATTTTTATGTTTTGCTAAAAACATGAATATTCAACACAAATTTAACGATCGTGCTAGACCCGGTATTTTTGTTGGTAATCAATATGGTCAAAAGAGATACCGTATATACGATTTCAAATCACGCCAAATTCACACATCTAGGGATGTTATCTTTCACAAATCAACTTTTCCATATCATGACATTCTACCCATATCTCTAATATTAGATAATCAGGTCAATATTAACCCGATTACCGACAATGGTATGTTTGACTACCTCACTAATCATTCAGTCACCCCCACCTTCACACTCAATTGATACTACAGTTGTCTCTAATACTGATACTACAGTAGAGTCTACAGTTGATCCTCCCATTGATAGTTCAGCTAATTCCTAAATTTACACTACCACTGATCCTCCGACTGATATCACAATTGAGTCTACACCTCTTTTCGTAGACACTCCAATCATTGATCCCTCTCCATCGACCATGGCTCCAGTCGTTGTTTCAAAACCTCCGAGGGATCGTCACCCTCCGAGTCATCTAAAGGATTATATTGCAATCATGTACCATTTTCAACGAACTTTTCAATTGCCAATTATTTTTCTTTATCTCATCTGAGCTAATCTCACTGTGCCTTTCTAACAAATATCATGGCTATACAGGAACCACGTACCTTCTTTCAAGCCATGCAATCTATTGAATGGCGTAAGGCTTTTGAATCCAATAACACTCGATCATTATGTTTACTTCCCAAAGAAAAATCACCTATTGGATGTAAATGGATTTATAAAATCAAATATAAATCTGATGGTTCCATCGAACATTATAAAGCTCGTCTCGTGGCCAAGGGTTATACTCAAGTTGAAGGAATCAATTATCATGATACTTTTGCACCCATGGTCAAACTAGTCATCGTCTGTATTCTTCTTTCGCTTGTTACTGTCAAAGAATGGCTTTTCCACCATCTTGACGTCAACAATGTCTTTCTCCATGACGATCTAGATGAAGAAGTTTATATGAAACTTCAACCCAGATTCTGCCATAAGGGGAAGTCTAGAGTCTGCAAATTAAATAAAGCACTATATGGTCTTAAGCAAGCGTCTCATCAATGGTTTTTCAAATTTTCGAACACTCCTTCAATGAGGTTTTTCTCAATCTGTTTCGGATTATAGCCTCTTCACATACATCCATGGACATATTTCAATTTTTGTTTTAGTCTATGTTGAAGACATCGTCATCACTGACAACAACAATAATGTCATTATTGATCTCAAACACTTTCTCGCGAAGTCATTTTCCTTAAAAAAATCTTAGTAAACTTCAGTATTTTTTTAGCCATTGAAGTCTCTTATTCTAAAGAAGGCATATTCTTATTTTAAAAAAAATATGTCCTAGAAATATTATCTGATTCGGAATGACTGGGTCTAAATCATCCGACTTTCCGATGGAACAACGACTCCGTTTACGTGCAACGAATGACACTCCTCTTCCCAATCCGGAAATTTATCGAAGACTCATTAGTCGTCTTCTCTATCTAACTGTGACCCGGCCTGACATCTAGTATTCCGTCAACACGCTCAGTCAATTTATGCAATCTCCGCATTCACCTCATCTTGATGACGCAAACCAGGTCCTTCCTTACCTAAAAGGTTAAGTTGGTACATGTTTGTTTCTTCGTTACCTAAAAGGCTTTGCCAACTCTGATTGGTGGGTTGTCCCAACGACCCGTCGCTCTACAACTGATTATTTCATGATGTTGGGATTCAGTCCAATTTACTAGAAAACCAAAAAAACAACCCACAGTTTATCATTCTTCCGTAGAAGCTGAATATGATCACTCGTTGCACTTACTTTTGAATTACAATGGTTAAAATATTTTCTCTCAGATCTTGGTATTGCACATCCGCAACCAATTTTTGTTCATTGTGACAGCCAGGGTCTCATCCACATCGCCGAAAACCCAAAGTGTCAAGAACGCACAAAAACACATTGAAATTGACTTGCCATTTTGTTCGTGAGAAGATGCAAACCGGCCTAATTTCTCCTTTCTGTACGTCTATGATCGCACGGACTAACTGACGGACCTTTTCACTAAACCTCTTGGAGGTGACGACTATCGCCGCCTACTTCGCAAGTTGGGAGTCCTTGACTTAGCAACTCCATCTCCAACTTGAGGGGGAGTATGAAGTGTTAGATACCCTCACACCTCAAAACCCGGGTTGTAAGGGGAGGTCCCACAGCGGGTATATTAAGCGGGTGATGGGTGCCTCCCTTACCGATGTGGGACTATCCGTTAACATCCCCCCTCACGCGGAGCACGCGTGGCAAGGCATGATCGGTGGGGAGCACCCGGGAGGCGGAGCGGGGAGTAGGAGCAGGGAGACGGGCTAGCTCTGATACCATGTTAGATACCCTCACACCCTCAAACCCGGGTTTGTAAGGGGAGGTCCACAGGGGGTATATTAAGCGGGTGATGGGTGCCTCCCTTACCGATGTGGGACTATCCGTTAACACTCTGACAGACCATGACAGACGCAACTGAAGACACATGGCAGACGCCTTGGTCGACGAGGAGACCCGCCTTCATTTGAGGTGTGAGGGTATCTAACATGGGTTCACCATCTCCTGCTCCGCTCCCGCTCCGGGGTGCTCCCCACTGATCGTGCCTTTGCTCCGCGTGGGAGGATCCTTACCACGCTTGCTCCGCGTGAGGGGGAGTGTTAACGGATAGTCCCACATCGGTAAGGGAAGCACCCATCACCCGCTTAATATACCCCATGTGGACCTCCCCTTACAACCCGGGTTTTGAGGTGTGAGGGTATCTAACATGGTATCAGAGCTAGCCTGTCTCCTGCTCCTGCTCCGGGTGCTCCCCACCGATCGTGCCTTGCCATGCGTGCTCCGCATGGGAGGATCCTTGCCACGCGTGCTCCGCGTGAGGGGGGAGTGTTAACGGATAGTCCCACATCGGTAAGGGAGGCACCCATCACCCGCTTAATATACCCCCTGTGGACCTCCCCTTACAAGCCGGTTTTGTGAGGTGCGAGGGTATCTAACATGAAGATATCAGTCAAAGAAGTTGCTGCTGTTCTGTATCAGTCAAAGAAGTTGTTGTGTTGTATTAGTCAAAGTAGTTGTAACTATGTAACATCATTTTTTTCCTATTAGTTCTCTTTGATTCTTAGGAACTCACGAACCACTTTCTATTGGTTCTCTTGATTCTTGTAACCTCCTGAATCACTTTTGGTTCTATATATACTTGGAATAATATTCAACATCTCTAAGGTTGAGAGAACCAAACTAAATTATTTGTTTCACACCCTGTCTAATGTTCCTTCTCCGCCTCATTCTCTCTCGGATTGCGACCGATTACGTGGAGGAGCAGCCATGGATAAGCCACCCCTTCCTTATCCTACCTCTACTCTTCTCCTCCCCCTCCTCGCATCATCTCTACCCTGATTTGCTTCCTCTTGGTGTTGCAGTAGTCAAGCAAGCAAGTGAATTGCTCCCAAGTCTGGCAAAAAAAAAAGAGAGAAAAATGAAAGCAAGCAGGTGAATCGCCCTTCTTCTTCTTTTCTCTCTCTCTCTCTCTCTCTCTCTCTCTCTCTCTCTCTCTCTCTCTCTCTCTCTCTCTCTCTCTCTCTCTCGCTCTCTCTCTCCTCTCTCTCTCTCTCTCTCTCTCTCTCTCTCTCTCTCTCTCTATTTAGGTGGGGGGAGAAAAATAGTGGAGGACTTTTAAAGGGATAGGGGTTTTGATGCAAGGGGGGGAGGTCGAGTGTCGGGGGTAGGTGCGAAGGGAGGGGACGGCTTGGGCAGGGAGCTAGGTGGGACGGGAGGGGGCGGGCGACTGAGTGGACAGGGTGCAAAGGGGGAGCAAGTAGGGGCGGATTCTGTGTGTATTGTTGGGAATCCGACCACGAGAGTTCGTGCCGACAATCCCTTTGTCGAGATGATTCAGAGATAAAGAGAATAATTACAAATCACAAGCTCAAGAGAACACAATATATATATATATATATATATATATATATATATATATATATATATAGAGAGAGAGAGAGAGAGAGAGGAGAGGAGAGAGAGAGAGAGATTTAAGTAGAAACCCTTGCAGAAAAACCACTGTCGAGCAATTGCTTTGGAAAGGCTTCACTATCAAAGGCAAGCAAGAACGGAATACACCCAACTCATCTTCTTCTTCCTCCAATCTAGATCTACCTCCCCCCTTAGGGTTCGACAACCGTCACCCCTAGAAAGCTTCAAAAAACTCACCTTCCGATGAAGTTTCGATCCGATCAATCTCCCGTTGATCAATCCCGATGATTTACTCTTCCAATGTGGTAGAGGAAATCTCCTCAATCTCCCACACGTTCAGTTGTCGTTGTCTCCAAAAATCTTGTTCTAACATAAAAAGAGGAAACATCCCTTTTACAGGTCAAAAACCTGAGAAAGAAACAACATGCAGCTCGTGTAAGTTTCGCCCTGGCGCCCAGACTGGCACCCAGGGTGTCGTCGAGCTGGAGCCCGAGCCGCCCGACTTCCTGGGACTGGCACCCAGGGCGCCGTCGACTGTGCGCCCTGGGCGCCAACCCGAGGAGTTGGCGCCCGTTCATGGCTGGGCCCCGCTCAATCGGCGCCCAGGGTACCAACTACCTAAAGGCACGCCGTAAGCCCGTGTTGCGCTGCTCCGTCTTCTCCGAAGCTGGGCCAGGCTCCACCACCTCCACCATAGGGATGGAACCTCAACATATGTGTCAATAGGTTGGGACTACTGTGAATCTGTGATTGGTATAAGTCATTCTAGTCAGCCATTCTTGTTGAACTATCTCTCAAAACTATCCCCTATCCTTCTCGTGATATAGCAGATACTTATAAATATAAGGCCTATGTTACCACATGTCAACCCCCGAGCCCATTACACTCTCTCTCTCTCTCTCTCTCTCTCTCTCTCTCTCTCTCTCTCTCTCTCTCTCTCTCTCTCTCTCAATAGAGAGCGGGATTCAATACATCTAGTGCATCACTGGTGGCCATACATTGCGCGGGATTATTAATAGGTGTGAAAGATGACTGTTGCATAGATGAAAGTAGGGGTGGCAATCCTTGACCCGACACGTCGACCCGACATGAAGTTAGCGGGTTTGGGTTTGACTTAAACAGGTTTGGGTCATAAACGGGTTGACCCCAATGACCTGATTATTTATTGGGTCGGGTCCGGGTTCATACATCTAACCCGATTAATCCGACTTGACCCGTTTAATTAACGGGTCGGGTCACCCGAAACTCATAACATCAAAGATTCACTATTTGTTGTTTAATTAACGGGTCGGTTCTGAGTCTAACCTGAATGAGACATTGAGACCAACGTTTGACTTTTTGCATGTTTAAAATCAGTGTCTATAGTGGAAGTGTGGAACAACTTAACAACTCATAACATCAAAGATTCACTATTTGTTGTTTGACTCTTTAAAATCAATACATAAAAAACCTTAATGTGCTGTACTTCACATGACTAACAGCCAAAAGCCTGGAGATCCTGCGGCTGTGCGTGCACTGCCCAACCGAACTTGGCCCGTTTCGACCTAACCCGACCTGATATTACTTGACCCAACCCGACCCGTTTATTAAACGGGTTAACCGGGTCGGTCGGGTCGGGTCAACCCGTTTATTTGGTGGGTCTGGTTTGGGTTTATGTTTTTGACCCGTTTATTAAACGGGTCGGGTTCGGGTTTGATGTTTCCCCTTATGTCTATGTCTCGACCCGACCCGACCCATTGTCACCCCTACAGAAAGACATCCATCCAGGACACAAGGTGGACCCACATGCCACATGCGCATCCCCTCCTTGACCCACAGATAGGGCTGTAATCGGCCGGGTTTGGGTCAGGCCACCCCATGCCAAGGCCCGGCCCAAACTTGTGTGTGCCTATATCAGATCCGGGCCCAAACTAACATTTTCGGGTTAGGCTCAAACCTGACATTAAACTTTTTTACAAAGCCCAAGTCTAAACGCGGCCCAAATTAAACCCTTATTTCTAACGCGATATATGATTAAATCAATTTTTCTTTCTCTTGACCGCACAATAAAAATAGAAAAAAAAACATTAATTGTAATATACATTAAAAGAATATATGTGAAATAACGCTCCAAAGTTCATGGCATTGATATTTGTAACATGGACTCTTTTAAAACTATGTATTCATTTTATATAAAAAGTAAAAATAAAATGTTTTGGGCTTTGGTTCGGACTTCGGATACGGTTAGTGGTTGTCTATACAGGACCCATAACACATTCGGGCTTAAATGTTTGAGCCCAGCCCGGCCTAAAGCCCAGGTTAACTCTATACAAACTAGACCAAAATCAGGCTCAGCCCAGTAGGCCTCGGGCTGGCCCGAGCCCATTAACATCCCTTCCCACAGGAAGGAAAATAAAATTTTAAGGCCATTTTAACTTGTAAAGGCAATCAATGTTTGGAGCCAAAGAGAAGAATGTTTGAATCCAGTTTTATAAAGGGGAGGCTCCGTACATCTCGATCAATTGCCATGGTGACCCTATGCATTTGCTAAACTGTCCTCGAAATGAAAATAGATAAGCAATAGGTACCACATATGCATCCAAGTCTTAATCCATCATGGGGACTAATTATAGAGCACAACAAAGAACTTTTTTGAGGGTTTTTGGCTAATTCGTACCCGATTAATAGGCTAATTATCAAAACTTTACTCACAAAAAAAACTTCCTCATCCACACTGGTGCAATACTGCATATACACGATTGCAGGCTTGCAGCAGTATATGTACGTACAGTACATATTGCACTTGTGTACACAAGGGAGGTTTCTGTAATTACGTAAAAGAAGATTTTGGTAATTAGTCTATTAGTTGGGGAGGTATTAACAAATATCCCATTTCCTGGCTCTAGGTTTAGCAAGCAAAACTGGTTAGACAACGAAACCAACCAATCAAAAATTGTATTGGCTGTGTTGAAGTTAGGACCATGATTCAAACTTCAACAAGTGTCACACACGGTATGACTATGCTGATGTTCTAAACGGGTAACACTATTAACTGCTTTGCGCAGTTATCTTATATGTGTATTAGAGATCAACCATAATCTCATAGTCGCGATCTCACAACCACACATATTAGTGATTCCTCAAAGGGTGCGAGCAAGGAGGCACTATGTCTCAAGGGTCTTGGAATCATTTAAGAGTTTTCAACTCATCCTATCATTGCTTGTATGAGCACTGACGCCATAGAGATGAGAGTAGGTAAAACCAGTGTTCCTCATAGTCACCAATATGGTTTAGTTCTACTAATTGAAGCTCTGTGAGGTTGGGTTGCCACCGTGGTAATCTTTCTTACGGGCTTAATCCCATCCCCCTCGACACTTCTAGAACCACTGTTCTAAACAACCTCTTGTGAGCTGATCAGTAATATTCTTCTCAGATCTCATAAATTTAGAGTTATTATTTGTTATTTTAGTTTATACCTTAATTATTTATGTCGCACTTTTAAGTATCAATTTATTTTTATATTTGTATTTTTTTTTTCATTTATCAATAGTTGATTTACAATCGCAATGGATAGATATGGCTGGTATAGGTCTCTCTCCTATGGGTATGTCAACTATAAGGTCTCTTAACCATTCGGTTTCTATGCTAGTAGTTTATAGGACTATTATTTCATATTCTATTGTGCTCTTAGCTATTACTGTCTACTTGGTGGATTTTCAAGAGACAACTGTATCTCCTAATATGAAGACGAAACCGGTTGGGGATTTTACATCCAGGTTGTCACTGATCTAATTGCCATCAGTATAGCCTTCTACGATGACTAGATAACCACTAAAGTGAATGCCATAGGTTAGTGCGCCCTTAAGTTATTTCATTACTCTTTCTAGGACATTCCAATGGCCTTCATCTGAATTGTATGTGTATCTATTTCGATGACTTACAATATAAGTTATGTCGGATATAGTATAGTTAGCTAAATATCATAATAATCCAATTATTTGTGCATATTCCTTTTGTAATGTAGGTAGACTTGTGTTTTTCTTAAGATGAGTATTGAGATCATAACGGGTGAATACTGGAGAACAATCAAAGTAAAAGTACTTCCTAAGTATCTTCTCAGTATAATGGGATTGAGATAGTATGATACTATCATTATTTCTAATGATTTTTGTGTTTAGTATTACATATGCTTGACCCAAATCCTTCATATCAAAATTTTGAGACAAGAAATCTTTTACTTCATTTACTGTTTAAATATTGGATCCAAAGATTGGGATATCATCCACATACAAGCAGAGAATGATGATACCATTACTATTAACCTTATAGTATACACATTCATCGATTTTGTTTATTTCAAAACCGTCGAATGTGATGACTTCATCAAACTTCCTATGTCATTGTTTGGGTACTTGTTTTAAGCCATATAGGGATCTAATCAGTTTGCACACCTTAGATTCTTGACGTGAAATATGAATCCCTCAGGTTGATCCATATAGATTACCTCATGTAAGTCTTCATTTAAGAAAATGATTTTTACATCCATTTGGTGGATTATCAGCTTATTAATGGATGCTACGACAATAATAACTCTGATGGTAGTAGCCACTGAGAGGAATTGCAACAACTTTGCGTGAGCTTGTAGTCTCTCTGTCGGTAAAGGAGACTACAGGCGAAGAATCCAACGAAATGCTCCCCTGCAGCTGTGAGACTGGAGCGAACTGAAGTTCCCCAACTTCGGGCTAGGTAGTAGAGATCCAGGAATAAACAACTGAGAGGCATGTCGCCTAGCCAAACATCTTCCCATAATCTAATCTAAAAACTGACACATAGGATTAGTCTATTCCCCTGCCGATATAGATCCTATACATTGAGTACATCTCTCCAGAAGTGAGAGATTTTGTCTGAGGATCTGCTTCTGGCCTGCAATGGAGAAAGCCTTCTAAAATACATGGAGAGAAGAATATCTCTCCATGATCCACTCTCATTCTGCTGGAGTCTCCACCACCACTCTTCCAACATTGAGATGTTAAATCTTTAGAGATCAAGCACCCCATGTCCTCTTAAGGATTTTAGCATGCATACATGATCCTGTTGGAAAATTCTAACCGTTCTATACTAGCAAACTTAAGAATCAATTACTTTATATTAAATAA
Organism: Chamaelirium japonicum; assembly: GCA_947650365.1. Lineage (NCBI taxonomy): Eukaryota > Viridiplantae > Streptophyta > Magnoliopsida > Liliales > Melanthiaceae > Chamaelirium > Chamaelirium japonicum. The sequence continues at coordinate 31,707,270 of OX393559.1, forward strand.
TTGATTATTTAGCAAATATGATTTTTCACGCAAGCAAAAGCCAGTCACAAATTTTTTTTAGAAATTGTTTGTCAAGGCAGAGCGGGTTTTATGGAACCGTCATTCATCTTGCCGAACTTTTCTAAAAGAGAGAAATAATCTATCTAAATTATCTCTAATTATTTAGATTTCTCTATTAGATGCAAGTCGATTAATTTAGATCTAATATTAGGACAAAGGAATAGTTAGAAACTCTGGCCTGTGGTCGAAGCGTGCTAGGCACTGTCCCAAGAAACTTATTGCCCCCCTCGTGCGGATCTCGTGGCAATGGTTCTCGGAGATATAATGACCCCGATCAGGCGACCTCCTTCTCGTCGGCACGACCCCAAGAAGGCTTTGCGAACCTCGTACAACTTGCAGGAACCTAGCGACTCGACGATGATCTTCTCGAAGCAGGGACGCAGCACTTCAACAGAGGTTTGATCCGAGAGAGGGAGTCTCCTCGGAGTAAAAGGGCTAAACGTGCGGACCAACCCATTTCGGAGGTGCTATCGTGTCCGGGTCCGCGGGCGCACACACGCGCCGCCCATGCCCATACCCGGCTCGGCACGCACGCACGCGCGCGTGTGTGTGAGCTAGTGGAGCCCCTCCTCTAGTGTGATGACTAGTTGGGGGAAGTGGGCAATCCATTATAAAGCGGTAGAGGATTTCTCCCCTTACCGATATGGGACTAAACATTTGGTTGTTGTGTGGTTTTCAAACACACATCCAACAGATCCTATTTCAGAAGGTTGTAAAAGCCACCCTTCCCTTCCACTTCTCATCAAAGAAAGGATCACCGGATCTTGTCTACCCTCTCTACCACCCAAGATTAGAAGTAAAGAAAGTCAAGTAACAGGACGGGACGACTGACAGAACCGAGAAGCTGTCAGGGCCTGTGACGCCCTCACCTTTGGAGTTGAAAACCGCCTTGCAAAATTCCTCCTCCGAGAGGTCTAAATCCATCTTTGAACTTAGAATCATAGAAAAATCTAAGGAGTCCCAATCGGCTGCGATGGGTGATTGCTCGCTGCTGCGGAAAGGCCTCTTTGAAGTAGGATGAAGATTTGGCCTAGATATCCCGGGTGGACGAGAAAGCCTCTTCTTAGCAACTTTGTGGAAGTAGGCCGAGTTCCAATCCCCCAAGAGAGTGAGGAGACACTAGATGGAACCAGAAACACTAGAAAGATGGGAGTCAACGATATGATAAAATTCTTTATTAATAATGGAAAAGAAAAAGTAGAGGGATAAGGCGGATACGACCTTCATGAATGCACGTAACGGGTCATGCCTCATTTAATGGCAGCTAGCATTGACTTTTTCTAAATCTCGTGACAACGAAGGAAGTCAAACCCAAACCCAACCAACTTCCTTCCTCCATTTACATCTTTGGGTTGCGAAGTGGGTTAACTAGCCGTCCGTTTCGTCTACGCCACCCACCCCTATCTCTATTATCAACCAAATATATGTTCTAGATTCAAAATCGGCTTCCCATTTGAGCCGATCTATATATACTGTCATAATCGAGGAATACTTCAACGCAGCCGTCCCTATTAGGAACACCGAGCATGCAGTGCTGGACCGGAGTGGGAGTGCGAAATGGGACCCAGTGCGGTTCATTGGTTGGGGGGCCTGGGGCGTCTGACAATAAATTAGTGATATCGTAGAGCGTCCCGTAGCATTAGGTGATGCATCTCAGCCATCAGCTCAGGCTGAGTGTCATTCACCTATCGGGTTGCCTGCAATCGGAGACGGCTGTGATATCTATCTATACGACTCTTATAAAGCTAAGACATTTGGTGTCACGTGGCAGCCATTCTAATGCCCCCCTCTCGCCCATCTCTCTCACTTTTTTAAATTCTTATATCGTTAAACATCTCTCTCTCTCTCTCTCTCTCTCTCTCTCTCTCTCTCTCTCTCTCTCTCTCTCTCTCTCTCTCTCCACACAATGGTGATGTAGTGTCGGATGTGCAATTCGATTGAACAGCATTGTAGTCATTCGTGCATTGCACGAGATTAGTACGTAAGAGATACCTTATTGGATCGTTTCTCTTGACAATAAGGGGTCGTTTGGTTCCTATGTTTTTAGTCTGTGATTCTAAAAACACATGTGCAAACAGTATATGATTGTTTAATTAATGGAATGTGATATGTGTAAATAGATATACATTTTCTTAATTTGTACAGCTTTTGCACATAAAATTTTATCTAAACACATCAAATTTTAATTGTACATGTCACATATACAAGCAGATATATGCACATCATTTGCACGGCAACAAAATGGACCCTAAAGTACCCATCTAAGGGTGGGGGCATGGCGTCCCTAATACGGCCTCCTCGGCATTGAAGCTTTTTTCATCAAAAGTAGGGTTTATGGGTCTAAACAAATGTCATTTTTTAAGTTGAGATGGAGAGATCACTTTGCTCTCCGTTGTCACACATTAAATCTCCCAGACAAATTAAAAAAAAACATAAAATTTCTAATATCTAATGGCTATATTTTTCGTATTAGGTATTACAAGATCCATGTCTTATCGCTAATATTCAATTATGACTAGTTTAATCAGTTGACTGCACACATCTCGACCAGCTAAAGTGATTATTTATCTACACTATGAAAACCTTTGGAGCCATGTGGCAGCCGCCCTCTCTGTGCTGGAATATTAGGTGCCGGATGGCGATCCCTTCGAACCAGTGTTTTCAAAACCGGACCGAAAGGCGAACCGAAAAGGCATCCGGTTCGGTCCAAATCGGTTCAAACCGGTGGTTCAACCGTTTGAACCGTATGGAAATATGTTTCTTTATATAGATATCTACTAAATTCTTCAATGGGAAGGTTTGATTCCTGGGTTAACATACAAACCGGTTTATTCAAAGACCGAACCAAAGCATGTTCCGGTTCCGGTCCAAACCGGTTGAACCGCCCGGTCCGATCCGGTTTTCAAAACACTGCTTCGAACGGCATCACAACGTCTATGCAAAGCATGGGACCAGTGCTATATTGTTAAATAAACAAAGGGGTGAAAAACATTTTCCTTTCGTTTCTTATGATAAAGATCATAACATGGCGACACACTCAGCTCTCAACTCAATCTAGAAGAAAGCAAGTGGAGGGGTGGAGCAAGTCATAAGCCAGTCAAGCTTATCGGCCAATGCAATTCTGGCCAGGCCTGTTTTGGAAACAGAGCAGATTTCGAAAACCGAACCAGATCAAGCGGTTCAACCGGTTTGGATTAGAATGGGAACATGTTTCGATTCGGTCTTTGAATAAACCGGTTTGTATGTTAATCCAGGAATCAAACCTTACCACTGAAGAATTTAGTAAATATCTATTTAAAAAATAATTTTTTTATGCGGTTCAAACCGTTGAACCATCGGTTCAAACTGATTTGGAGTCAACTGATGCATTTTCGATTCGCCTTTCGGTCCAGTTTTGAAAACATTGATACAGGGCTGACATTTTTTGTAATGCGATGAAAATCTGAAAGTGCTACTCAGCCAATCAGTTTATTCTAAAAAATCTATACAAACTGACGTGGCACGATCATTGTAGCCCGAATGGCCCGTCCATTATAGCGACAACCCTGCCCCTGGCCCACCAACACCGCACGCCGCACGGATACAGGCTCCGGAAACAGTTGCAACCTACCACCAACCCAAATGAAAGTGCAACCATTACCAACCCTCATGCCCCGTCCATGCAAACGATTGGCACCAAGACCCACTCATATTTTGCCACGTGTCATTAGATTTGCCAAGTCCCTCAACTTGACGTAAGCGATGAGCCAACTTCAGTGCGTTTTACCCAACAGCAAAAGGTTCCGACACTTTGAAAAGGCATCCGGTTCGGTCTAAATCGGTTCAAACTGGTGGTTCAACCGTTTGAACCGTATAAAAATATATTTTTTTATATAGATATCTACTAAATTCTTCAATGGGAAGGTTTGATTCCTGGGTTAACATACAAACCGGTTTATTCAAAGACCGAACCAAAGCATGTTCCGGTTCCGGTCCAAACCGGTTGAACCGCCCAGTCCGGTCCGGTTTTCAAAACACTGGAGAGAGGTCATCCTCCGTTAGAGCATTGGAGCTGGCTAGCAGATGACCACCCGTTGAAAAACCGGGATAACTGTTGATAGGCCGTCGAAGATGACGAGGGATGCGTGTGGGGCCCATCACTGTCAAACTTTCCATCTCATTCTGTGACATTTAGCCCCACCATAGTCGGGACCACCAGCAAGAACTAGATGCAGCTCACGACCTTAGAGCATCTCTATCGGGCTCCTACTATTTTCCCTACTCTCCAGAGCTTATAACTTTCATATAGACCGAAAATGAAAGAGCACTCCAACCGACTCCTCAATCATTCCCTACTTCTATATAAAATAACTAAATCAGGATCCAAACTCGAACCCACTATTTTTTGTTTTTTCTACTTCTCTCTTCAATATGAAAGGAAAACATAAAAAAATAAAAAAATATGGTGGAACACCTTTTGATTGTTTTATCTATTTATTTTGACAAAACAATCAAATGAGGGATGCCCTTACAGTAGGGCTGGCAATTTCGGACCAAAGTTAGCGGGTCTAGGCCAGGGTTAAACAGGTTCGGATCGTAAAAGGGTCGACACGATAGACCCGTTTAATAAACGGATCGGGTTTGGGTTTAGGGTCTGGACACAGTAGACCCGTTTAAAATTCAACGGGTCATGTCGGGTCGGGTCGGGTCGGATCTACCTCCAATCCGATACTATAATATATAGTATCATCGAGTCTATCTGGTTTAGCTCGGGTCGGGACGAGTCGGATCGGATCGGGTCAACTGAATAAATGTGTGTGGTAAATGGGTCTTATCAGGTAACGGATCACGTACGGATTTAGAATCTAGACACGATTAGTTAAACGAGTTGGGTCTGGGTCTAGAGGTTTTGGACACGACCCGAAACTAGAGACGACCCGACAGGAACCCGACCCGACCCATTGCCACCCCTACCTTATAGTGTGTAGAGGAGAGAGGGTCCAACAAGGTTCTTTATTTTAAGACAATTAAACCCCAGTTCTATAGGCTGTAGCACACTTCTCTCTCTCCTCTCTCTCTCTCTCTCTCTCTCTCTCTCTCTCTCTCATGTGTACATAAAACCAATGTGTTCCTTCGTCTATGAGAATCCGGCTTCCTCCTCTGCGTTCCAACCGCTCCTCGCCGATCCCACCGCCACCTTCTCCCTCGGCTTCCTCCGTGTCGACTCGTCCGGCCTCGACCTCGCCGTCCTCCCTACCGCTATGGCGCGCCACACCAGCCAGGCCGGCAAGCTGGGCGGGGTCCACCTCGATCCAACCTCCAGACCCAGAAGCTTGTGGAGCACGTCTCCGTCCTATGGCAGAGCTTCGATCTTCCATCGGATACCCTCGTTCTAGGCCAGAACCTTACCTCTGCTGCCGCGCGCTCTATTCTCGACGAACCATTGGTTGTCCATGCGGCTGGGCTCCTACAGCCTGGCGCTCCACATGGAGTTCGGCGGCGGCGCACGTGGTCCTTCGCCCATGTACTGGAAGCACACGGCCCTCCTGGCCTGTCCTCTCAAGGATTTTAGATGGCATACATGATCCCATCTCAGGAGGTTGTAAAAGCCACCCTTTCCTTCCACTCCTTATCAAAGGAAGGATCATCGGATCTTGTCTATCCTCTCTATCGTGCAAGATCAGAAGTAAAGAAAGTCAAGTAGCAGGACGGGACAACCAAAAGAATCGAGAAGCCGTCTGGGCGTCATGACGCCCTCACCTTTGGAGTCGAACATTGCCTTGCAAATTCCTCCTCTGAGAGGTCTAAATCCATCCTTGAACCTGGAATCATAGGAAAATCTAAGGTGTCCCAGTCGACTGCAATGGGTGATTGTTCGCAAGGCCTCTTTGGAGTAGGATGGAGATTTGGATATCCCGGGTGGACGAGAAAACCTCTTCTTAGCAACTTTGTGGAAGTAGGCCGAGTTCCAATCGCCGAAGAGAGTGAGGAGACCCTAGATGGAACCAGAAACACTAGAAAGATGGGAGTCAACGATATGATAAAATTCTTTATTAATAATGGAAAAGAAAAAGTAGAGGGATAAGGCGGATACGACCTTCATGAATAACGGGTCATAACTCATTTAATGGCAGCTAGCATTGACTTTTTCTAAATCTCGTGACAACAAGGAAGTCAAACCCAAACCCAAACCCAACCAACTTCCTTCCTCCATTTACATCTACGCCACCCACCCCTATCTCTTTTGGCAACCAAATATATGTTCTAGATTCAAAATCGGCTTCCCATTTGAACCGATCTATATATACTGTCATAATCGAGGAATACTTCAACGCAGCCGTCCCTATTAGGAACACCGAGCATGCAGTGCTGGATCGGAGTGCGAAATGGGACCCAGTGCGGTTCATTGGTTGGGGGGCCTGGGGCGTCTGACAATAAATTAGTGATATCGTAGAGCGTCCTGTAGCATAAGGTGATGCATCGCAGCCATCAGCTCAGGGTGAGTGTCATTCACCTATCGGGTTGCCTGCAATCAGAGACGGCTGTGATATCTATCTATACGACTCTTATAAATCTAAGGCATTTGGTGTCACGTGGCAGCCTTTCTAACGCCCCCTTCTCTCTCTCTCTCTCTCTCTCTCTCTCTCTCTCTCTCTCTCAAACACCTCTCTCTCTCAAACACCTCTCTCTCTCTCTCTCTCCACACAATGGTAATGCAGTGTCGGATATGCAATCCGATTGAGCAACATTGTAGTCATTCGTGCATTGCCCGAGATTAGTACGTAAGAGATACTTTATTGGATCGTTCTCATGACAATAAGGGGTCGTTTGGTTCCTGTGTTTTTAGTCTGTGATTCTAAAAACATATGTGCAACCAGTATATGGTTGTTTGGTTAATGGGATGTGATGTGTGTAAATAGATACACACTTCCTTAATTTGTACAGCTTTTGTATATAAAATTTTACCTAAACACATCAAATTTTAATTATACATGTCACATGTACAAACAAATATATGTACATTATTTGCATGGCAACCAAACGGACCCTAAAGTACCCATCTAAGGGTGAGGGCATGGCGTCCCTAATACGGCCTCCTCCGCATTGAAGCTTTTTTCATCAAAAGTAGGGTTTATGGGTCTAAACAAATGTCACTTTTTTAAGTTGAGATGGAAAGATCACTTTGCTCTCCGTTGTCACACATTAGATCTCGTCGACATTAAAAAAAAAAAACATAAAATTTATAATATCTAATGGCTATATTTTTCGTATTAGGTATTACAAGATCCATGTCTTATCGTTAATATTCAATTATGACTAGCTTAATCAGTTGACTACACACATCTCGACCAGCTAAATCGATTATTTATCTACACTAATAATCACCTTGGAGCCACGTGGCAGCCGATCTCTGTGCTGGATTGGGTGCCGATCCCTTCGAACGGCATCACAACCGTCTATGCAAAGCGTGGAACCAGTGCTGCATTGTTAATTAAACAAAGGGGTGAAAAACATTTTCCTTCCGTTTCTTATGATAAAGATCATAGCAAGGTGACACGCCCAGCTCTCAACTCAATCTAGAAGAAAGCAAGTGGAGGGGTGGAGCAAATCCTAAACCAGTCGAGCTTATCGGCCAATGCAATTCTGACCATACGTATTTTGGAAATAGAGTCGTTTTCGAAAATCGGACCAGACTGGGCGGTTCAACCTTTTTGGACCGAAACCGGAACATGTTTCGGTTCGGTCTTTGAATAAACCGGTTTGTATGCTAACCCAGGAATCAAACCTTGCTATTGAAGAATTTAGTAAATATCTATTTTAAAAAAAAATATTATGCGGTTCAAACTGTTGAACCACCGGTTCGAACCGATTTGGACTCAACTGGATACATTTTGGGTTCGCCTTCCGGTCCGGTTTTATTTTGGAAAGTGCTACTCAGCCGATCAATTTATTCTACAATATCTATACAAACTGACGTGGCACGATCATTGTGACCCGAATGGGGGCCACCCAACACCGCACGCCGCACGGATACAGGCTCTGGAAACAGTTGCAACCTTCCACCAAACCAAATAAAAGTGCAACCATTACCAACCCTCATGCCCCGTCCATGCAAACGATTGGTACCAAGAGCCACTCACCTTTTGCCACGTGTCATTAGATTCGCCATGTCCCTCGACTTGACGTAAGCGATGAGCCAACTTCAGTGCGTTTTACCCAGCAGCTAAAGGTTCCGACACTTTGAATGAGAGAGAGAGAGAGAGAGAGAGAGAGAGAGAGAGGGAGGTAGAGAGAGAGAGAGGTCATCTTCCATTAGAGAATTGGAGCTGGCTAGCAGATGACCACCCGCTGAAAAACCAGGGTAACTGTTGATAGGCAGTCGAAGATGACGAGGGATGCATGTGGGGTCCATCACTGTCAAACTTTCTATCTCATTCTGTGACATTTAGCCCCACCATAGTCGGACCAGCAGCCAAGAACTAGATGCAGCTCACGACCTTAGAGCATCTCTATCGGGCTCCTACAATTTTCCCTATTCTCAAGAGCTTATAACTTCCACATAGATCCTAAATGAAAGAGCACTCCAACCGACTCCTCAATCTTTCCCTATTTTTATATAAAATAACTAAATCAGGATCCAAACTCAGATCCACTATTCTTAGTTTTTTCTACTTCTCTCTTCAATCTAAGAGGAAAGAGTAGAAAAATATCAACATATAAAATTAAGGTGGAACCCATTGGAACCCCTTTTGATTGCTTTATCTATTTTTTTTGACAAAACAATCAAACGAGGGATGCCCTTGCAATAGGGCTGGTAATTTCGGACCCGACACGAAGTTAGCGGGTCTAGGTCCGGGATAAATGGGTTTGGGTCGTAAACGGATAGACACGATAGACCCGTTTAATAAATGGGTCGGGTCTGGATTTAGGGTCTAGACACGGTAGATCCGTTTAAAATTCAACGGGTCGTGTCAGATCTACCCGCAATCCAATACTATAATATATAGTTTCATCAAGTCCATCGGGTTAGGTCGGATCGAGTCGGATTGGATCGGGTCAACTGAATAAACCCGTGTGGTAAACGGGTCTTATCAGGTCGACCCGTTTATAAACGGATCGGGTACGGATTTAGATTCTAGACACGATTAGTTAAACGGGTTGGGTCTGGGTCTAGGGGTTTTGGACACGACCCGAGACTAGAGACGACCCAACCCGAACCCGACCCGACCCATTGCCAGTGTGTAGAGGAGAGAGGGTCCAATAGGGTTCTTTATTTTAAAACAATTAAACCCCAGTCCTATAGGCTGTAGCACACTTCTCTCTCTCCTCTCTCTCTCTCTTTCTCTCTCTCATGTGTACATAAAACCAATGTGTTCCTTTGTCTATTAGGATCTACGCGACACCATGGAAGGTTAAGGAAGATGAAGCTCCCAAGTTTACTCTCCCTTCTTCTCTTCTACATCGCGATACCACCTCATTGGGCTGATGCTGCGGTATCCCAGCAGATCAACAAAGGATTCTCCGCCAGCCCTGATCCGGCTTCCTCCTCTGCGTTCCAACCGCTCCTCGCCGACCCCACCGCCACCTTCTCCCTCGGCTTCCTCCGTGTCGACTCGTCCGGCCTCGACCTCGCCGTCCTCCACCTGCCCTCCTCCCTACCGCTATGGCGCGCCACACCAGCCCGGCCGGCAAGCTGGGCGGGGTCCACCCTCTCCTTCAACGGGAGCCTGGTCCTCTCCGACTCCGAAGCAGGGGTGCTGTGGTCGACGCCGGCGGACGCCGGCGGAGACCGCCTCGTCCTCCTCAACTCCTCCAACCTCCAGATCCAGAAGGTCGCGGAGCCCGTCTCCGTCCTATGGCAGAGCTTCGATCTTCCATCTGACACCCTCGTCCTAGGCCAGAACCTCACCTCCACCGCCGCTCTGTTCTCGACGAACCAGAGGTTCTCCATGCGGCTGGGCTCCTACAGCCTGGCGCTCCACATGGAGTTCGGCGGCGGTGGTCCGTCGCCCATGTACTGGAAGCACACGGCCCTCGAGGCGAAGGCCCAGATCGTCGCCGGCGGCGGGCCGATCTACGCCCGGGTCGACCAGGTCGGGTTCTTGGGCATGTACCAGACCGAGAAGGCTCCGGTTGACGTGCTCGCCTTCGACAGCTTCAACCGCGGGGTCCCCGGCCTCCGGCGCCTGACCCTGGAGTCCGACGGGAATCTCCGGGCGTACTACTGGAACGGCTCGATCTGGGTCCTGGATTTCCAGGCCATCGTCGACGGCTGCGGGCTCCCTAGCGCCTGCGGGCCGTACGGGTTGTGCCGCACGGGGGGACCCCGGTGCGGGTGCCTGGACAACCGCACGGAAGGTTGTTTCAATGGGGATTCCGGCGACCTGTGCGGCGGGGAGGGGGATTACTGGGTTCTGAGGAGGAAAGGGGTGGACTTGGCGAACAAGGAGCTGTTGGCGTTCCAGAAGCTGGGCTCTTTGGAGGAGTGCGAGGGGTCCTGCGAGCGGAACTGCAGCTGCTGGGGTGCGGTCTATAACAACGCCTCCGGGTTCTGTTACCGGATGAACTACCCGGTGCAGACGGTGCTGGCGGTGGGGAACGAGAGGAGAGTGGGGTATTTTAAGGTAAGGACGGGAGGTGACGGAGGAGGAGGAAGGGAGGAACGGGCCACGGGGCGGAGGACGGAGGCGGCGCTGCTGGTGGTCGGGGCGGTGGTATTCGCCGGTGGTGCCGGTTTTGGGGCTTACAGGATTTGGAATAGGAGGAAGAGGAGGACCGGGCTTGATGGGCTGACGTTGGATGGGCTCTCCGCGGGGCCGTACAAAGGTCTGACCTCCAGCTCCTTTCGATCCATCGAGCTCTCCAACTCTTTCAGGAAATGAGACGACGGGGTATGGAGAGAGAGAGAGAGAGAGAGAGAGAGAGGCCAAGAGGGATTCCCTTCTGTCGGGCTGTTTGGGTATCCAGGCCCGTCTTGTTAAGCGGCCCAGATATTTGGTGGCAGTGCTTGTAATTTAAGGAGCAATCATCCACAAATTCAATTCTCTTGATTAGGAGTTTTTTTTAGCTAATGGACAGGCAATATTAGTCCCCCCCCCCCCCCCCCCCTACATTGCATGGTATAACAAGTCCCTCGTTCTTATTTACCCCCCACGCGCTACAAAGAGTATCCATTTGTCTCCAGAAAGAGTATCCATTCGTTGGTTGGCACTGTGTATGTAGCGATTACTACAGTGATTTCACTATAGCTGCTACAGTGAAATCACTGTAGCAAGCGCAACATGTACAGTGTCACCCGGTGAATAGATACTCTTGTTGATGACGAATGGATACTCTTTCCGGAGACGAATGTATACTTTTGCTACAATATTTCCGCTGTAGTAGCTACAGTGAAATCACTATTGCAATCGCTACATGTATAGTGTTAATCGGCGAATGGATACTCATGCCAAAGACGAATGGATACTCATGCCAAAGACGAATGGATACTATTGCTGGCGAAGCACTTTTGTAATTTAAAGGATAAAAAAAAGTCAATATTTTCGGTTAAGGGCTTACAGTCCAAAGGTGTCTTTCGGGAAGGACTTTAGTTTATATCCTAACAACTTTTATCCTTTAGCTTAAATAAAAACCATGGAGGGATTTAGGACTAATTAACCCTTTTTCTTTTGGACAGGTAATATGAGGGAGTTCAAGGGACTTAGTGATCAGGACCAATAATAGGTCTAGACTTGTAACAAGGACACGAACACATCCCATTGCACATCAGGTCTCTTGACAAGGAACACGTTTTGCTATGAGTCCTTCATTCTTTCCGAATGGCAGATTGAACCTAAAAAATGAATAGGTGATGCACCTTAGCACCTACTGTGGTTGTGTATAAAGTACAGATCGGATGCATCTTGATCGTTCCTGTTGTGTACGAAGATAGAGGGCCGTCAGATTGAATATAAAAAGAATTTGAGAGAGATGCACCTATCCTGGTTGTGCGTAAAGTACAGATCGGACGACTCCCTATTCTTCCTGGAAAAGTCCACAGGAGCTAATGTTTAACTTTAAAATGAGAACTGTTTCAAGGACTCAACGCCAATTTCCCTCCCCAAAAAATATAGATGAACATACGGAAAATACATGTAATCTGATGGTTTACAGCTTAAGATTTCGCCGTAGTCTATCGATCATCAAAGACCGATCCGAACATGAAGCTTTAGCTAATTAGCTCTGTTTGGAACACATTTGGTCCATGCCTGGAAGCCTAAAACTTCTGCTGTAAGTAGGGATTTTTGGATCTTCAGCAAAAGATGGAGCTTTAGCTCCGGTTTGGCTCTGGGACATCCTATGGTGAAGCTCTTGCTCCTTTGTGCCTTGGAAGCCTAAGGCTTCTGCTCTAGTCGAGGAACATTGGATCAAATCAATCTTTGATCGGACGGTGGAATTTTACCTCCTCTTAGCTTTGGAAGCCTAAGGGTTAAGTGGTTAACCCTAGTTGCAAAATTGTTGGATCTTCTGACATAGCAAGCAAGCGGGCTCTCATGCAACGGTAGCTCGATCAAAGAAGAGTGCACAGAAGAGAGGAGATGAAGAAGAATAAGACTGAATCTAAACTTCACTAATTTCTGAGATGATTACACTGGACGGAGACTCCGAATGTACCAAAAAAAATACAAGGATTCATCTAAAAAAATGGCACTATCCATCCTACATGTATAAGGAATATCAATCTCCTAGTTTCATCTTTGTCGAGCAAAAAAAAAAACTTCTGGCTATTTTCATTCATTTCTGCATGTAAGTGATGTTTTCACTAGAGAGAGAGAGAGAGAGAGAGAGAGAGAGAGAGAGAGAGAGAGAGAGAGAGAGAGAGAGAGAGATGACTTACGATCACCATGAAAATTTCTTGTCAAAAAAGGAAACTCAAAGTAAGAGAATCCACACCAGCCTCAATAAACCCGCAAGCTTAGCTACTTGATGGTCCAAATGGGCATTGCACCGGGATTGCTACCCAACTAGCAAAAGTAACGATGCTGAATGTCGCCATCAGTTGGGCCCCACTCTCTCTGCGTTGGCATCACTCATGCCTTTTGCAGCCGTTGGACAGTGGACACGCCATATAAGCGTTGGGTTTGAATCGGATGAAGCCCCAACGGTCAAGTATATCATGGGTGTCGGATTTTAACTATAAGCACCTATTTGGTAAAAATAGCTAATGGCTAGAGAGTAACGGTGTGGAGCACCGAATGACAAAGCGCTTTACTCCTCAACCGGCTCTCTATTTCCTCAAAAGTAGCAAGGAAATAGAGAGGCCAGTGTGAATACTCTATAAAATCTCTCAAGTTGGAGAGCTATGCAGTCAAAATCGGTAGTCGGCCTCTAGTCGGCCAAAACTTATTCTAACCCCTCCACCCTTCCTAAACATATATGATATATGAACTAGCATAAATGTCATTAAGTATATAATATTAATCGGTCAATAATAATGTATGCCTTCACACTTCACAACATGGATATAAATACATAAGTAACAGAACATAGTTGTATTGACTTCATGGCCATGTTAAAAGACTCAGAACGAAGAATTCATCACAATATTTGTTTGCTGATGTTTAATCTGTGAACAACCTCAAGTTTGATTATAGGGTTATATGGATACCAACAAATAAACAATAATTATTTGTCTATATTTTTATCTCAGATTCTCAGGCCCTCAACAGATGATTATAGGGAAGAGTCATAGTTGAGTCTCAAGGCTTCGAGGTAATGCAAAAAAATCCGATAAAAATTGCTTGCAGAATGTTGCCTGGGGACTAGTCGGGATTTCGCCCAGCTATGAAAGAATCTGAATTAATCGGTCGGCAAAATGACGCCTGGTGACTAGTCGCCGACTAGCCCCGATTTTGATAGCATAGTTGGAGAGGAAGAAAATGGGACGAAGCTTGTCCCCAAGAAAAGATTCTCGTCCTTCTAGAAATATTTCCTTTCCTTTAGAGCCGTTCTTACAAAAGTCAAGTATGCCCCCCTTTTTAACTTTAGGTAGGAGTAAGTGTTATACTGCCAAAAACAAATATACAAAAAAAATCAGAAAATTCCAAACTATTAAAAGGGCATGTCTAACTCAACAAAATAGAAGAAGAAAACACTGGTCTCAACTACTAAGACATTCCTACCAACTAGTTTACTTAATTTTGATGGAATTTAGATGCCTAATGGTGCTCATGCATCGATTTCCCCTGGTGGGAAAAACACGACTCGTGACGAGAAGGCATGCAAGAATTCTTTATGCTGCACTGAATCAATTCGTTAACTCTGCGTTCTTCCATGCAGTTTCACTTCGGCGTTTTCCAACCGCTTGCTAAGGAATTTCGATAAGTGTGCCCATGTCGTGATTACCTTCATGTTCGAAGAATTTGATCTAGTCAATCTTTCGATAAGTGTATCCATGTTGTGATTTCCCTCATGTCGATAAGCATTACTTCCGATCTTCAATATTGTAAACCCTCTTTTGATTTAATAAACTAATCGGGGTCTGCCAAACCCTCCCTCATATTGAGAGGTTCTAAAACTAATCTTTTGCATAGTCCAATTTACTTTGGCTTCAAATTATAATATGTGCCTCTGACTCTGGGATTTCTTGCCCAGATAAACCATGACTATATCGCCTTTTGAAGATTGTTCGATTTTTTGTGCTGTCATTATCAGCCTTAGACTTCCCATTACTGAAATGGATAGCCTTGCAAAGTTCATTATCAATTATTTACATATTATCAGCATAGGATTCAGCTTCTTCACTAGTTCTGAAATCTGGTGGTAGATTAACAAGGTCTACACCATGTTGAATTATTCTAAGCAAATTCTACCCTTGGTAATTATCCCCAGATTTGACGTAATCACCCACAATTCCTAACATAATGTTAGTGTCGCTTCCGTCTAGCCATCAGCTCAAGGGTGATGCACTTAAATACTTCGATTATGTGACAATTTCTTTCAAAGAGTACACCAAAAGTATCACATTAATTCAATGTCTTTGTCAGAAAGAATTGTAGATGGATCTCCATGTAACAATACCCTTGAAGATGTGCGATATGCAAAGCATCAGCGTTCATGACACACAGAATTAAATGAGTCGTCATGTAGAATCTGTTTACCACGACAAAGAAAGAGTCATATATGTGCTCATAGTGTTTTGCCTCAAGCTATGAAAGTTTTCATATAAGGTCATCATGCCATTGATAGGTAAGAATCGCTAACGGGGAGTTTTGCTTCCTGTGTTCAAAAGAAAAGATTTTAGCTTTGCCTTGACGCATCCGTTGCTCTTCGAACTCGTTTCCACCGAATGAGGCGCTTATCTTTAGCTCCATCTTTCAATAAATCAAGGATTTTGGAAGATCTTTTTGGAAAGAAAGCAATTTAGGGTGTTTAGGAAGGTTTTTAGGGTTTTAAGGAAGAAGAGAGGAGGAAATAGTCAAAGAATACAAAGTGAAATATTTTCATCAAACCTCTTTCCCTTCAATTATCTCTTTGTTGAATGAGAACTTTAGTCCCATATTGATTGGGGGAAGGAAGTTAGATGGGTATATAACTAGAAAGTATATATTTGGAAACTCATCTAGTTCAATTATCTAGAATGAACACAAGGGTGTTTTATGGTGCACTTAACCCATGGCTGATGTGGTGCATCGCATCGCGCATGTGCGATGTGGGTAATGGGCTATAGGCGCTAGAGGCGCTTTTGGTGCTTATTAGATACACTTTACACTTAGCAAGATTGTATCGTCGGCAGGAGCATGGGCCTTTTCTTTTGGCAAAGGCTAGGTCCAGTGGATTGAATCGAGTGCGAGTCCGAGTCGAGTTGACTCAACGACACAGTGGGTCGAGTTGACCCAAGTGTGGGCGGTTATAATCCGTTGGGCTAGTTGGCCCAAAGGGTGCTTGGATCACTCGTTGGCTAAATGGGTCGGAACGGATTGGGCTTGGCAATTGAACCAAGGGGTGCTTTTTGGTGCTCGTTGGCTAGTGAATCAGTGCATCCCATTGGCAATCAAGGGTGCTTCGGGTTCTATAAAACAAGGCCCATACCAAGCCTAAAAATTCACTCTGAAACAGAGCCCCTCTCTCTCTTCTCCTACAAATAACTCTCTACCATAATTGTCCTAATTGTGTCCGAGTTCCAAGGGTGGTTTTTTCACTTTTGTTGAGTGCAAAACCACACATGCTTGTCGTATCCTGGGAGCGATTTGTTGGTAACCCTACAACAATCTCACTTTGTGAGAGGAGACGAATAACGCTTTAAAGAAAGTATATCTAATATGTGCTTCAAGCTTCAATTGTATGGTCTTCTCTCGTTTACTCCAACAATTTAAAATGTTATAAATGGAGAGCGAAACTACCATCGCCACCATCAAGTTGATGAACCAGGACACTGTCAATCTTGACCGATTTGACAGCACCAACTTTACCCGTTGGCAAGACAAACTCAAGTTCTTGCAGACTAAATTGAAGATATTCTACAAGCTGACTGCTTTGAAGTTCTACATGCTGACTGCTTTGAAGCTTTTACTGCCTGATTTAAAGACCTTCTACACGATGGGGTTTGTCCACTGCATTCGCCTTGGATTTGTCATCCTTTCTTTCTCTAGACCAAGACTCTTTCTCAATGCAAAGATCCTTTTGAATTTGCTCCAGGGTGTAGTTTTCGGTCTTATGCAGTGTCCTTTTCATGTAACCCTTCCAACTTAGTGGTAATTTGACGATGATTGTGTCAATGTGGAAGGATTCAGGAATTTCGATTTTGACAACCCTCATCGTGTTCATAAAAATTTGAAGCTCATGCACTTGGGGAAAGATGGGCCTGTCATTAAACATCATGAAATCAAAATAGAGGGAGATTAGGAATTTCTTGGTGCCTTCCACTTCGGCCTTGTAAACTTGAACTCCAAAGCATTCCAAATCTCCTTCGATGATAGTACATCCGTGTCTTGATCATACAGCCGGTTGGATGAAGCATTGAGTACGTGGCCACGGCATATGAGTTCACCATCCTGCCTCTTGATTATTTCTATGACCCTTTCTTGTGAGTCGTCATCGGAAGGTTCTGGCATTGGAGGCAGGTTGGGGTTCAGCACGTAGAAGATCTTCAAAGCAGTCAGCAAAAACTTGAGTTTGTCTTGTCAACCGGTGCAATTGGTGTATCAAATTGGTCGAGTTTGGCAAAGTTCTGATTAAAGAACTTGATGGTGGCAACGGTGGTTTCGATCTCCATAGATAACGCTTTAAATTGTTAAAGTAGACAAGAGGAGACCATACAATCGAGGCTCGAAGCATCTATTAGATATGCTTCCTATAAAGCGTTATTCGCATTCTCTCACAAAGTGAGACTGTTATAGGATTACCAACGAATCGCTCTCAGGATAAGATAAACCTATGTGGTTCTGTACTCATCAAAAGTGAAGAAACCACTCTTGGAACTTGGACACAATTATAACAATTCTGGCAAAGAATTGTTTGTAGGAGAAGATATAGATGTGCTTTGTTTCGGAGTGAATTTTCAAGGTTAGTATGAGACTTGTTTTATCGAACCCGAAGCACCCCTTGATTGAATGGGATGCACTGGTTCACCAGCAACGGGTGTCAGGAATCACCCATTGGTCCAATTATCAGGCCTAATTCATTCCGTGATTCCGTCCCACTTACCAAACAAGTGCTCCAAATACCCTTTGGGCCAACCGTTCAGTCTAGTCCAACGGGTTATAACCGCACACACTTGGGTCGACCTGACCTCATGGGTCGTCGAGTCAACTCGACTCGGACTCGAACCTGATTCAACCCAATTGGACCTAGCCTTATCCAAAAGAAAAGGCCTAGTCTCCTGGTGACAATGCGATCACGCTAAATGCAAAATACATCTAATAAGCATCAAAAGTGTCTCTAGTGCCCTATAGCCAATTACTCACATCGTGCGTGCACGATGCGATGCACCGCATCCGTCATGAATCAAGTGCACCACAAAACACTCTCTTGTTCATTCCATACAAATGAACTAGATGAGTTTTCATTTATATACCCATCTCACTTCTTTCCCCAAAGCAACCTGGGACTAAAGTTCTCATCCAACAAAGAAAGAATTGGGGGGAAAAAGGTTTGATGAAAATATCACTTTGGTCAAAGAGTTTTGGTGGTAAGTTTAAAATCAAACATTTGAATAAAAATTTCAAAACTCAAGATAAAACCACTCCTTGTTTTTTCTTTTAAACCAATGACACAAACGCCTCATTCATTTTATCTTATATTTAACCAAACCCAACAATCCCCAACTCGGTTAATATAATAGTAGAAAAATTATGCCAAAAAAGATAAACAATGTTTATGCATAGAGAAATGTATCTTTCGATTTGAATATTTCCTTGGTGTTGGTGACTAAAAGTTTCATCGAAATCTCTGTAAACCGAAGTTTTGAACCAGTTATTCCTATATGAAAGAACCGGAGGCACTATACATATAAACATTAATGGGTCCATAATGCTCCAAATTATTGTCTCGAATTAGCACTATTAATGACAATGTGGTTATACTGTGTTCATGAGCGATCCCGAGAGCAACTCTAACTCTCATGAGAAGTGGCACTATCTCTATGCTCAAATAGGTGAAGTTCTTCCAGTGTATCCGTTATATTTTAGACACTTGACCTGAAGACTGAACCTCATTAAGAATTCTAAAACTCAACGCTCCAACTATAACGGCCAACACTATCCATCCTAGATGAGGTACTTATTTAATTCAGTGTTGAAAACTCATAATGTATCAGTGACTTTTTTTTACCCATTGAACCTGAGAACTAATCATTTCCTAGTGTCAGGTTTGGTTGTTATCACTGGTGGATCTTTAGTTTAGAAGTTTGAACCGCATCCCTCTGGATGTTGTCTTTACCAATTCTCTTGTAAGATGCTTGGTGAAAGGATCATCCGAGTTCTGACTTAACTTTACATAAGTGATGACAATGATTCCTTCTTTAATCAATTGCCTCATATACTCATGTCTTAGACTTATGTGTCAGGATTTACCAATATATACTCTATTATATATAGCTAGTCAAGGTTTTACCATAAATGAGATTTTTATTAGAAGATCCCTAAGCTACTCAGCCTCCTTGTCTGTTATAACCAAGGCAATAAACTCGGATTCTATAGTCAAATGCGTTATGCAGGTTTGTTTCTTGGATACTCAAGAAACCGTTGCACCTCCTAAGGTAAACACTCATCTTGTAGTGGAATTGTTATCCCCCGCACTCAATATCAAAGGCGAATGCATTGGAAGAGGAGATTATCGTGGTGGTAAATGAGATGAATGCAGTCCACTGCAAAGATTTCTAAGCCTAACAAGAGAACCAAATTAGGTCTAAGAGCCATTACGTGTGCATTTGTTGGCTATGTACAAAACAACAAAGCCTATAGGCTCCTGGACTTAGAGTCAAATGTAATCGTAGAATCTAGAGATGTTGAGTTCTTTGAGAATTCATTCTTCTCTGAATCTAAGAGCATAGAGATCAAGATTCCAAGTGATACCCCGATAGAGGAATCTCAACCAGAAGTTCCTCCCATTATTGTGGAACCAACAAATGAACCAAGTCGAAGCCAAAGGGCTAGAAAAGAGAGGACTTTAGATCATGACCAGATTGATTCTCGGCAGATTTCTTTTTACATAGTGGAAGGAAATAGGGATTGTGTACTACGGAAGATTCCTACTGTACTACAAATAGAAGATGACCCTCGTACCTTTAGTGAATCCATGACCCTCGTACCACCACTATTTCCTTTGCGAAACTAGTAGCATAATCGATATGCCTTATCATATATCAGAGATTATTTAATTGAAAGATGAATAGTTAATACATCTGTGATTTTACTAAATACCGCATGTATAGAATGGATTAATCGAATATACAGCAGCTAATTCATCAAATTACGGGTTCAAGCCTATCAAAACCTACTACCAGTTCAGAAACAGAAGAACCCAGATATCAGAGGAGGGTAATCAATATGAAGAGAAGGAGAGCGGCGATGAAGGAGTACTTGAGAGCTGCAAAGAGGATGGCGATGGATATCAAGAAGAGCTGCCACAGGACCTGAACGCTCGCCCAAGTAAGGAGGCCCGTCAGCCCTACCGCCAGTAGGTTCTCCGGATCAGGATCGAGGAGGTCGCGCCACCTGAGGTTGAACGCCGGCGGCCGCCGATCCCTCTTAGGGTCTTCTCGGACTTCGCCGGCCCCTCTACCCCCATTGCCCTCTGCAAATACCCCGAACGCTCTTGGGGATTTATTAGGGTTTCGGATCGGGCGTCTGTTGAGGAGCAGTAGGAGCTGTCTGTGGTTGTTCAAAATTGTAGGGAGCTTCCTGCTAATTTGAGAGATTTGCGGGGGGGAAGCTGCAAATATGGCCTCCATCATTTCTCCCTTTCCTCCCTCCCAGCTTCGCACCGACTTGAAGAAGATGATGGTAGCACACGAGAGCAAGGGATTGGGGTTTCAGACGATTAGCTACTCGTCTTTTTGTAAAATGACAAATGTATCCCTGCGGTCGCCGTGCAATGCGCCCGATGCGTACAGCACGGTCGATGATCCAGCGCCAATGCCTTCTGGTTCGCCGCTTAGGCCTGTTTGTTTTTCGGACCCCCAAAGTAGGGATGGCAAAGGATCGGGTTCGGGTTTTAAATTCCTATTTTAAGCGGGGCGGGTTCGGGATGAGCCTATTAAAAAATTATAAAAATTAATTTCCAAACCCGTCCCATTGTCATTCCTACCGTAAAGTAAAGGCTAGTAAATCGGATATGGGCTAGTAAATTTTGCAGATCGACTAGTAAATCTAATTTCCTTTTTGTTGTTTATATTGACCAATAAAGTAAAATCATTACTTATAGACATCTGTTTGGATTAACTAGTAAAGTAAATCAGAAAGTAAATTTATCGGTCGCTCCCCGATCGTCGTCATCCCACCCACCGTCGTCCACCACCCCCACCAACCACCACCCCACCGATGGTCGACGGCGGGTGTTGGACGACAGAGCGGCAGCCGATGGGGGTGGTGAGTGGCTATGGCGATTAGGGGTGAGCGTCGGTTTTGTCGGTCGGTTTTATTTTTTTTCGGTTTTCGAAAAATCAAAACCGAAACCGAAACCGAAACCGAAATGGTCGGTTTTTGTCGGTTCGGTGTGATCGGTTTTCGATTTGGTTTCAGTTGATATGAGGTATGCTAGAGCCATTGGCTCTTGAATCTTGATCGTCAGTTCGTCACAAATCAGTGGATGATTGTGTCCTTGCATAGTGCCGAAATGAAAGTTCAAAGCAAAATCAATCGACGTTCACTCTTTTGCAGCATTGTAGATGTAACATAATTACTTCATACTTGCACTTATTGGAAACAAAAGTATTATGGCCGTTGGGTTTATGATTTAAGGAGTCGGGTCGGTTTTTTTGGTTTCGATTCGTTGTTCCATACCCGGGAACCGAAACCGAAACCGATTTAATCAGTTTAGTCGGTTCAGTTTGTTTTCGGTTCGGTGTGATGTTCGATTCGGTTTGGTTATTTCGGTTAAATTTTAGTCGGTTTCGGTTCGGTTAGGCGGTTTGGATCGGTTTTTGCACAGCCCTAATGGCAGTGCACGGTGGTCAGCGGGGGTGGTGGGCGGTAGCTGCGATGGGGCGGTGGCGGGTGGTGGATGACAGGGCAGCGGTCGGCCTGGGTGGTGGCTGGCAACAGCGGTGCACTGTAGGGCGGTAGGTGTGGTCGGCGGTGGGGGTGGTGGCAGGCGGTGAGTGGTGGTTGGTGGGGCGGCTACCAGCAAGGGTAGTGGCCAGCGATGGCAGTGCACGACGGCAGGTGGTGCAGTGGGGCGGTGACGATCGATGATGGCTAGCTGCCGGTGGTGGTGGCATCCCCCTAGGGCTCATCCCATGGCCCATCAATTGTGGCCGTTGAAACTGGGATCATTGGTGGAGAGGAGTCGAATCCATCAGAGATGCTCTATCGATCATGCAATTGCTAACATGGCATGGTCAACAGAGTCTTTTACTAGTAAATCAAAAGTTTTACTTGGCTTTTCCAAAGTAAAACTTTTTGGCTACCAGTAAATCTCTTGTCATTCACTTTATTATAACTTTTTGAAACCAAATAGCACCAAAGTAAAACTTTTTCTCTATTTACCTTACTAATTAGCATGTCGACCCAATACAAACATGCCCTAAGGATGTAAGAATGGTCCAAAAAACAACCTCATGCTACTAGCCCAAACCAGACCCAACCCAATGATCCCCCAATCCCGAGCTCGGGTCGCTACACTAGGCCCATGGCCTGGTCCGAACACTAAGCTGATGGGCCGGCTTGAAAACCCGACTCAAAATATGTTGGTTCTATATATATACCATACCAGTATGATCCCAAGGCAAGGCCTGATTTCGCACAGCCCTCTGATGAGAAACACATGTTCCCCAACAGCCACATGAGAGTCGCTCCTAGAGAAAACCAAATAAAAAATAAACAAATGCTACCAATGAATACAACCTTTAAGGTCTAGAGTTCACACAGCCCTTTGATTGGAAACACATGGTCCCCAATAGTAGATGTGAGTCGCTCTTTAGAGAAAACTGAATAAAAATTAAATCAATGCTATTAATGAATACATTGTTTAATGGGATCGTAATTTCTACATGTTCACAATGCGTGGTGGAGGTTCTACCTTTTTTAGTTTTTTATGTGGTTGCAACGTGCACAATCTCCTTGCGAGGCTTCCATCTTAGCATTATACTAGTAAGAAACTCAGGGCAATGCCCAGATAAACTTTATGCACGACATTTGCCATAGACATCACAATCGTTCGAAGAAGTATGCAATCTGGAGTGAGTGCAATTCACTCATTGGGATGTGATACACTTGTGTGTGCAGTGTGTGTGTGTGAGAGAGAGAAAGAGTACTAATTAACATAAAATAACTATTAATGGGCACATATCATTTTTATATTAGATTTTTAATAAGATTTATGAGAGAGAGCCACGTTCACATACGAGATAAAGGATTTCGGCTTTTCAAAATTGGTCAATGTGTCACAGTACGGAAAAGAGACTTCCATTTTATTATTCCCGAGTGATTCATGGGATAAATGCATAACCCATATAAATTAGAAAAAGTATAACCATAATATAATTTAATTTAGAAATTAAAATTCATATTAAAAATATATGTCATTGTTTGCTATGTCCATATAAGAATAGATGACAGACCCCGACTAAAAGACTCTTTATCCGAATTAATAAGAATATTTCTTCTCAACACGGAGCAGAAAATGCCATCATAGATTTGTGAAGATCCACATAGGGTATATTAAGCGGGTGATAGGTGTCTCCCTCACTTATGTGAGACTATCCGTCGACGCTTCTTCTCACACAAAGCATGCGTCAACGAGCTGAGCTCAGTCGGGCTATATAAGCCCGGGCCTGGTCCTTATATATATAGGCAGGCCCAGGCCCGGACCCTTACGGGCCTAAAACAATC
This sequence comes from Chamaelirium japonicum, assembly GCA_947650365.1. NCBI lineage: Eukaryota > Viridiplantae > Streptophyta > Magnoliopsida > Liliales > Melanthiaceae > Chamaelirium > Chamaelirium japonicum. The sequence continues at coordinate 31,730,840 of OX393559.1, forward strand.
AGGGCCCAGTCCTTTGAGGGCCGGGCCTATCCGTTTCACTGTGCCAATGACGACCGAACCGTAGGATGATTGGCCCCCCAACCGACAGATGATTATAGATCACACGCGCCGACCGGAGCTGCTCAGCTACGGCGTCGGCATCGCCATAAGCCTCCTCATCGTCGTCACCGTCATCACCCTAGCCTCGTCTCCAACTTCTGCTCCCGAGGAGACAACACGACGTCCACCGGGGAGCCACCACGACAGCCACGGTCCGGCGGGCCAGCTGACGATGGGGATGAGACGGAGGGGAGCGACGTGCAGGCCGGGATCACCGAGGCCACCCTGAAGAGCTACCCGAAGATGGCGTACTCTATAAGCTACAAGTGAAATATCTCACCTAAAAAATTAGATGATATAAAACTTTCAACAAGATTAAATCAATTCTATAATGCTAGAAATAAAATATTATGCTAATCATGCAATGACTAATAAAGATAGGACTAAGATCTCATGAATATTTGTATATTTATTATGCTAGAATAAAAAGATTGAATATTAGATATATAGTTGCTAGTTGACTATGATCTAGGATTTCTAATTTGCAAAATAGAGAAATCAAAAATAGAGTTTGGATAGAGCCTGTTTGGTCAAAGCGCACAAGCGCTGTCCTAAAAGTCGATTGCCCCTTGCGTGCGGGTCTTCCGACAACGACTAGTAGAGATACGACGACCCAGCAGATAAGTTATCCCTCCCGTCGGCACGACTTCGAGAGGGTGTACAGCGAATCCTAACGTAACTTTCAAGAATCCAGCAAGTAGCAAAAATCGAAACACAAATAGAGAATGAAATAGACAGAGTTTTTGGTAGCAAGAGCACAATTTTTTCTTCATCAAGCTCTATGGTCTTGGGTCTCTTATATAGGCCAAGCCCAAGATGTGTTGATGGTTGCCCATTTATTTGGACTTAATGGGCTTTTAAAGCCCAGCCATTAGATCCCATTTAGTGTAGTCATTTATAGCCATTTGTAACCGTTTATAGCCGTTATAGGTTACATGATGATCATTTGTTTTTAAAACATTTAAAGAAAAAATCTTAACAATCCCCCACATGTTTTAAAAACATCAAATATTATAAATATTAAAAATTTTAAAAAATAAAATATAAAAGATTTTGCTGGATTCCTTATACTATGTAATGGGTGTAGGTATCTCTCGGTTTGAACCTCCACTTAGTGAAAATTATATCCGTCTGTAGTACCTTGGTGGACTATACCTTAAACCAGGACCATGATTCAGACTTTTATAAGATTCACACATAGTATAGCTAATTTAGGGTTCTAGACAGGTTGCACTATTTAGGCCATGCGCAAGTATCTTTCATGTGTTTTTTAGAGTATCGCCCAATACTCATTGTTGCGGCCACACAACTACACATATAGGTGAGTCCTTATAAGGGTGCGAGCAAGGTAGCACCATGTCTCATGGATATTGGATTTATTAAGAGTAAAAACTCATCATAATCTCTTGCTTTTATGAGCACAGTACTGGCGCCCTAGGGATGGGAGGAGAGATCAGTGCTCCTCATAGTCACCTATACGGTTTGTTTCTACCCATTGAACCTCCGTGAGGTTGGGTTGCTACCGTGGTGATCTTTCTTATGGGCTTAAACCCATCCCCCTCGACGCTTCTAGAACCACTGTTCTAGATAAGCCTTTAGTTAATTGATCGGCCAAATTCTTTTCTGATCTTACAAAACTTAAGGCAATCATTTGATTTTTTATTTTATATCTCAATGACTTATGTCGTACTTTTAAATGACGATTCATCTTTACGTCTGCATTTTCTTGTTTGCATTTGTCTATAGCAGATCTACAGCCACACTGTATAAAAATAGCTGGCAAGGGTTTGTCTACTAGAGGTATATCTATTAGTAAATCCCTAAGCCACTCAGCTTCGGTACAGGCAGTATCGAGAGCAATTATTTCAGACTCCATAGTACTTCTAGTTATTACAATCTGCTTTGATGATTTCCAATATATTGCTGCTCCTCCTAGGAGGAATACATACCCTGTAGTTGACTTCATATCTAGTGAGTCACTAATCTAATTGGCATCGCTATAACCCTCTAAAACAGCTGGATAGCCACTAAATCGTAGTCCATAGGAGATTGTACCCTTAAGGTATTTAAGGATCCTCTCTAAAGCATTCCAATGTTCAGCACTTGGATTATTAGTGTATCTGCTAAGTCTATTTACTGCATGTGCTATATCAGGCCTTGTATAATTGGTTAAGAATCCTAGAGATCCTATAATTTGTGCATATTTCTTTTGTAGTGCAGGGAATCCTTGATTTTTCTTTAGGTGTATGCTAGCATCGAATGATGTCGATATAGGACTACAATCAAAGTAATAAAACTTTCTTAAATTTTTTTCTACGTAGTGTTCTTGTGACAAAATTAATCCCTCGGGTTTTCTAATAATCTTGGTATTAAGAATAACATCCGCTTATCCTAAATCCTTCATATCGAAATTTTGAGATAAGAATGATTTAACCTCATTTATAATTTGCATACTCGTGCCAAAAATCAATATATCATCAACGTATAAACATAGGATAACCTTTTCATTTTCCTTTACTTTATAGTATACGCATTCATCCGTTTTATTTATCTCAAATCCAAAAAAGAGAATAGTTCTATCAAATTTTTCATGCCACTGTTTAGGAGCTTACTTAAGTCCATACAGTGATCTGATTAATTTACAGACCTTCTTCTCTTGACCTAAAGTTATAAATCCATCAGGTTGATCCATATAAATTTCCTCATCTAGATCTTCGTATAAGAAGGCTATCTTAACGTCCATTTGGTGAATGAATAATTTATGAATTGAAGCTAGGGCTAGTAGGACTCTAATGGTTGTTATTCTCGCTACTGGGGCATATACATCAAAATAGTCCACTCCATGCTTTTGGTTGAACCCCTTAGCTACTAACCTAGCCTTAAATTTATCTATAGTGCCATCTGGTCTAAGTTTGTTCTTAAATACCCACTTACATCCTATGGGTTTACAACCAGGAGGGAGATCAGTCAGTTCCCAGGTATGGTTCTGCATAATTGACTGAATCTCATTGTCAATGGCCTCCTTCCAATACTGGGAGTTATAGGACTTTATGGCATCCTCATAGGTTGTAGGAGTATCTTCTATTAATAGAGCATAAAAGTCATCAAAGGTTTTCTCTACCCTTTGTCTTTTACTTCTTCTAAGCTCAATTGATGACTCTTTTTCTATTTGTCTTATGGGACTAGAACCTATGTCTGGATTGGAACTAGAACCTACTTTTGTATCATCGATTCTATTCGGATTTCTAACTCTAGTCTTAAAGGAAAATATACTTTTGAAATATGTCGCATCTCTTGCTTCCATGATGGTGTTGTTTGAGATTTCTTCCATCTCAGAGTTAAAGATTAGAAATCGATTAGCATTGCTATCTAATGCATAACCAATGAATATAGCATCTACTGTTTTGGGTCCTATCTTCTTTCTCTTATTGTCAGGAATTCTAACTTTCGCTAAACACCCCCACACTTTGAGATAGTTCAAAGTGGGCTTCTTATTCTTCCATAGCTCATAGGGGTAAGGTTGTTGTTTTTAGAAGGAATACGATTAAGGATAAAATTGGTTGCTAATAGAGCTTCCCCCCATAAGTTCTCAGGTGCTCCTGAGCTAATTAATATGGCATTGACCATATCCATAAGGGTTCTATTCTTCCTTTCGGCTACTCCATTTGATTGAGGGGTATATGGAGTAGTCACCTCATGAATTATTCTAAACATTTCACAAAATATAGATAATTCATTTGAGGTATATTCTCTACCTCGGTTGGATCTAAGAATTTTTAAGGTCTTATCTTTCTGGTTTTCAGCCTCAGCTTTGTAGACCTTAAATTTGTTTAATACATTATCTTTCGTTTTTATAAGGTAAATATAACAATACTTAGATAGATCATCAATAAAAGTAACGAAGTATCTGTTACCGCCTCTCGAGATTCTCCCTGAGTCACATACATCGCTATGGACTAATTCGAGAAGATCAGAGTCTTTATCTATTGTTCTAAAAGGTTTCTTGGCTTGTTTGGCTTCTACACAGATTTCACATCTGTCGTGATGTTGGGTATCTACCTTAGGTATCAGGTTTAGGTTCATCATTCTTTTGATGGCGTTGTAGTTAACATGACCTAGTCTAGAGTGCCAGATAGAGGAAGACTCAATGTTTAAAATAACGGAACTATTGTTATTAGAAGGGATACATATATTCAGCTTAAATAAGCCATCAATCATGAACCATTTTCCTATGAAAGACACGCCCTTAGTTATAATCACTTTGTTTGACTCGAATACTAGTTTATATCCGTATTGGACTATGAGGGATCCACTAATAAGGTTGCGTCTAATCTCTGGAACATGGTAGATATTGCTTACGATGAGGGTCTTGTTGTTGTAGCTCGTGTGTCCTTAGCATGGATTTTCTGTATTAACATTAATAAAGATGACTTTGGTTATTGCTTTAATTAGAATACTACTCTGATATATGATAATACTCATATAATAAAAGGATCCTAGGCAACACAGTAGGCCACTGAGGCGCATGGAGGATCCATGCTTGGGAGACCTAGTAGACCAGTTCTGTATAGACCTAGAACTAGTTCACAGCATAGGTGATGCCGGTCGCTTCACTGAGAATAAGCTGTTGGCAGGTAGAGGATGTGGTAAAGTCTCCACCATGGGAACGTGGGATTTCCATTCACCTGACCAAGCACGATGATCGTGTTGAACAGGAACCAAGACGGTGCACAGTTCAGTGATTCAGACACTGGTGCATAAACCGTCTTACTACTATAGAAAATATGTCCTTAACCCTGAGGGACCATGTTCACTGGGCCAACCTATTGTGTGGTGTTTTGATGTGCTAACGTGTGCGGACCTTCTATAGTCCAATACCACGGTACATTGGGTTACCCGGCTGGCGCTTGAGTGACATGTAATCCCTACAGGTTATCCGATGTTCAGTGTTGGATGGGTGCGTTTTGATGAGTCAATCTGTCCACACAGTTAACCCAGGCCTAGTGGTTGTCAGTATGACTGACGATGTTCCGGATGCTAGGCATAGCACCGAAAGGTGTGTGGTATTATAGATGACAAGTCATCAAACCCTAGTCAAATGATTGATCGGGATCTGACGGTGCTCCCCACCGCTCGAGTCGTATCATGGCATCAGTAATATAAGGGACTAAGAATTATCGGAGTATAGTAGAGAACAGGGTTACGAGGGAGTAACATAAGTTTAAGATCACTAGAGTTCAACTTGCGTCGCACTCTGGGTGGCTACGCGGGTTAATCGGATTAGGGCTGATTAACGGAACTTTCGGTGTGTCACCGGAATAGTTAATCAGGGATCCGGTTGGAGCTAGAGATCCTGAACCCTGAAGGTTCCACCCTGTCGTTGCATATAGGAATTGTTCTCCAACCTAGTTTGATATGTTGGATGCGAAGTAGCGCGATGGAGCGCAAGCCCGGAGCCTAAGAACCTAATTCACATGTATTACGGGTCATAGGGGTATTTTGGTAAATACTGAAATATGGCTCAGAACACATTGAATATGGATCTTAGAATGAGTGAAATAATTCCAGGAGCTCATAGGCGCTGACAGAACTCGATTCCGAGTAGCGTACCTCACTCAGTCTCTCTTTCAGTTTTTCACTTTTAGTGAAGGGCGTTTTCGTCCAGGCTTTACGATAGACATTGAAAATTCCTAAAAACCGACCCCCCTCATCCTAATCCTATTAGGGCCAGCCCTAGCTTGCCCAAGGCACTAGGAGACCGGCCCTATAAGTAATAGGGAGGGGGAGGGGCCGGCCTTTAGTGCAACGGATTCCTCCGTCGGCTCGTAATCCTTGCACTCAGAGACGGGATTTCGAGGATTCTTCAATTCGCAAAGGACAAGGTGCTATCAGTCAGTTTCCCTTGCGATTCAAGTGCGGTTCATCGTTCCGTCATCTCCGGATCATAGATCCACAAGGTATGATGATTCTAAACACCTAAGTAGATGCATGCATGTCTTCCGTAGATTATAGTATGCTTCTAGAGTGTTCGCACATATGTTAAGATCATAGATCTGCATGTAGATTGTTTTGTAGAATTAATTGTAATTAAACATACACCGTATGATCTTCGGATCTATCTTTTGCTTCCGCTGCGACTCTGATAAGCGGATCCAATTCCAACACTTGTCTGATGTCAGCTTTAGGTTGACTCGACCTATTCCTAGCACAGGTGCTTCAGAATTATTACCCATGGTCAATACTCCTCTATTCGAGATCTCATATGTGGAGAACCAGGAACGATCAGAACATACATGAATATTAGCTCCGGTGTTTATCCACCAGTTAAGTGCTTGGATAGCCAAGTTTACTTCTGGGGTAAATTGAACTAGCCTACAAATGGTCTCAGTAGATCCTATTGCCATTTCGATTTTTGGGTTAAGACTTTGTGTCAGGTGCACTTATACTAGAAGTATTTGACCACTTATCAAATGCTCCAGATTATGGGGATTACAGACGAGACACACATACACAAGTGTATACGCCGAGCTCTCCCTACTAGAGTTTTGATTAGGTGGATAGATTTTTATAGTTGGATTTTAGCTAGATTAGACTTAGATATCCAAATAAAATTCCTAGATTGTAACGGCCAGATCAGCTCCAAATGGGTGGTGGAGCACTAGGCTCGCTTAAATACCAGTCCGTCTTAGGCACGTATGTATTTTTAACAAGCTTTTCTAGACACCGTTACGCAATAGAATAGTCACTGGAGATCGTGAAGTTACTAGTCTAGTGATAAGTTTTTATATTTTAATTAGATGAAGAACTATTCTTTTCTATAACTAATTAGTTTCTCAAATTAAAATTATTTTTCTTATAATTTAATTTTTAAGTATTCTAATTTAATTTTCAAGTGTTCTAACTAGAATATAGGAAACGATTTACGCAAATGACAAAATATGCTAAGAACCAATATTAGGATATTGACTAATTACAATTAGCAATAGATACTACTACTAGTAAATTTGTATTAATGAAATATGCTATTTTAAAATAAGAAGTAAGTTATATATATATATATAATGATTATTTTAATCTCTATTAGAGCAATGATGATTATAATGAATATTTAATAAATAAATATATAATATATATGAGAGCATATGACAAATATTTAAACTTTATATTTTTTTGAATATTTATTTAGCATATAACATGTAGCTAATTTGAATTTTACAAATCAATCGACTTTTAGATTGTAAGCTACAAGTGAAATATCTCACCTAAAAAATTAGATGATATAAAACTTTCAACAAGATTAAATCAATTCTATAATGCTAGAAATAAAATATTATCCTAATCATGCAATGACTAATAAAGATAGGATTAAGATCTCATGAATATTTGTATATTTTTTATGCTAGAATAAAAAGATTAAATATTAGATATATAGTTGCTAGTTGACTATGATCTAGGATTTCTAATTTGCAAAATAAAGAAATCAAAAATAGAGTTTGGATGGAGCCTGTTTGGTCAAAGCGCGCAAGCGCTGTCCTAAAAGTCGATTGCCCCTGCGTGCGGGTCTTCCGGCAACGACTAGTAGAGATATGACGACCCAGCCGATAGGCTATCCCTCCCATCGGCACGACTTCGAGAGGGTGTACGGCGAACCCCAACATAACTTTCAAGAACCCAGCAAGTAGCAAAAATCGAAACACAAATAGAGAATGAAAGAGACAGAGTTTTTGGTAGCAAGATCACAATTTTTTCTTCATCAAGCTCTATGGTCTTGGGTCTCTTATATAGGCCAAGCCCAAGATGTGTTGATGGCTGCCCATTTATTTGGACTTAATGGGCTTTTAAAGCCCAACCATTAGATCTCATTTAGTGTAGTTGTTTATAGCCGTTATAGGTTCCATGATGATCATTTGTTTTTAAAACATTTAAAGAAAAAATCTTAACATACTCGCGGACCAAGCTAGAGGGAGGGAGCACAACGACTCGTGCTGCTCGATATGCCTGGAGGACTACGGGGATGCGGACATGCTCCGGCTGCTACCGGACTGCGGCCATGTGTTCCAACTCAGATGCTTGGATCCGTGGTTGAGGTCCCACCCGAGCTGCCCTGTGTGCCGGTCGTCGCCGATGCCGACTCCGGTTGCAGAGGTCGTCCCGCTCGCACGGTCGGGCCAGTCGTGTAGGCACGTGCAATTGCATACACTCGATCAGCGTGCGTACCATGCATGGAAGGGAGAGGGCATCGCAGGTTCACGCAGAGAGGGGGAGCAATGGGACCGGGAGCAAAAGTCTCTAAAGGAGAGAGGTAATCACACCTTTGATCATTTGTGATCCAAGGGTTGATATCAAACTTCGGGTTTTAACTACAGTCTTAACACGCGAACCTGCTTTGATTTCAACCGTTCGATCACTTGCTATCAAACAGGTTGGGGCTTATATTGCACCAGCCCATGAATATAGTAAAACGGGTCAGGCCCGACCCGTTGATAGGTAAGAGACGGGCCAGGCCAGGGCAGGCATTGACAGGCCGGGTCGGGTCAGGTGTCCTTCTGGGAGGGCCTAATTGACAGGCTTTCATATGTGGCAAGGATCCTCTCACGTGGAGCACGTGTGACAATTAGGGATGGCAACGGTACGGTTTAAAACCGAGAACCGTGGAAAATCACATCGTATGGTGCGATTTTGGTTTGTCAAAATATAAAACCGTTGCAGTACGGTTTCGGTTTGTGATTTGGGTGTTGCGGTGCGATTTCGGTTTTGCCCAAAACTATAAAAAACCGCACCGTTTAGACCATTATAATGTTAAACCGCGGTGCACCGCACCGCATGGTACGCTTTCGGTTTTACATATGGTACACCATCGCGATGCTGTGCGGTTTCGATGTGACGGTTCGGTATTGCGGTGCAGTTTTAATTTTGCCCAAAACCGTACCGAAACCGCACTGTTGCCATCCCTAGTGACAATGCACGATCGACGGAGAGCACACAAAGTAGGAGATAATGAATCATAGCTCTGATACCATGTTAAACACCCTCATATCTCAAAACCCTGATCGTAAGAGGAGATCCACAGGAGGTTAAGCGATTGATGGATGCCTTCCTCACTGATGTGGAACTATCCGTCAACACAAAGAAATCAATCAAAATTACCGGAAGAACAAAAAGAGTACGTACGTGAGAAGAAATAAAGTTAAAATTTTTGGAGTGTGACATGCATGGAAATCATCATGATGCAAATTAACAAACATTGTGGAGGTATTCCCAATGTAAGAAGTCCATACATTTTATGCATTTTCAAATCATCAAAGAAGTCTATACATTAGTAAAATCATAGATGACAAAAAAATTCTGATATGTTAATAACCCATGCGATGCATATGATTGTAAAATAAATTTTATGGATTGCCTATGATGTATGTATATCCCAATTTTAAGAGAGAGAGAGAGAGAGAGAGAGAGAGAGAGAGAGAGAGAGTTTTGTGGCATGCCTCTTCGCCGGGTGGAATGACTTAAATAGTCGCTCCGAACCACGTAATCACTATTGTTTGGGGTCCAACCAACAACACCTATCTCTATTTGGTTTAATCACCTGGTCCTTATGATGGGAGCCCCCTAAGGTTCTCTCGGTGGCATGTAGATCCCAACAATCCGGAACCGTTCAAAAGGACGAAACTAACATGTGTCAATAGTAACCCAAATCTTCTATCCCATTTCATTGCCCCATTGTTTGCTCCAAAATCATAGTCGTCCGTTGCTAATCACTATTGTCCCTTTGTTTGGCGGTTGGAGCTGAGTACGATACACTCGTTAGGTCTAGGTGCAACGGACGGCTGTGATTTTAGGGACAGATAATGGGGTAGAGAAATGGAACAAAACGATTTGGGTTCATCAATAGTCGGACCCCGAACCACCGTGACACCGTGGTTCGGGGCGACTAAGTTAAGGGCTTTAGGGCTGTGGTTCGGATATCATCGTAAGAAAAACGTTAAGGGCTTTAGGGTGCTTTGCAACCTCAGGCAAATCGCAGCCTCATTGACCATCGGGGTTGTGTGCGATAGTACCACCAGTGATAAACATATCACGTTTTTATGTTTAAAAGAAGAGAGAGAGAGAGAGAACCCAACCCGACCTAATTGGTTTGGGTTGGTCTGGATATTTTGACTAAATGGGTTGGTTTGGTTCTAAGTGTTGTGCACCCCACTAAATATTGGTCGGTTCCAGGTTGGGGTCTGGTAGACTCAACCCAACCCAAGAGCCGAACTCATATATATTAGACCACATATATATGTCACGGGTTGGACTTTTAGGCTACATCAAACAAGCACTCGAGTAAACATTAGTTGTCTGCTAACGTTGAACCAACTACTTAAAGAACTCAACGGGTGGCTAAAGCCTAAAGCCCAATGCGGACCTTCCGCTTGCCAGAAGATAACCGATGACCATTATTTTTTAGACCAACTACCAACCCGAGAACCGACCCGAACCAACCCGGCCTTAGTGTGGGTTGGATTGGTTCGGGTTTCAATGTGGTAGAACCGAACTAGTTCGGTTCGGTTCCTTGGTTGGCTCAAACCCGAACCAACCCGACCGAGTTCCACCCCTAATAAAAACTCATCAAAAACATTAAGCATGGTATGTTTAATGACATGTATTTTAAGGGATTGAAGTTTTTTTGAAAGGATAATGCTAATTCTTTATATTTACTACGCCTTTAATGAGACCCAACATACCATATTATTTTTTTCTTTTTTATGTGTTATATACCAAACAAAAGGGGCGGATTGTAAACAATTATTTTTAAGAGTTTCATTTTAGGATAGGTTCTGGCAACCTTTTCCTCTAAGTCCAAATCCACATTTCAGTATATAATTGCAGCGACTCTTTTGGTTAATAAGAGAGTACAATAGCCATGGTTAAGTTGCCGAATTTATCAAACTGCCATTGTCTACATAACTTCACCCGATCCTTACGTACAAAAACGTACAGTTTTGAGACCTAGTGTGGGACCACCTGCTACAATGATTTCACTGTGATGCTACAGTGAAATCACTGTAGCAGCTATAGTGATTCCGTCATGGCTGCTAAAAAATGCGTTGTTACAGGAAAATCATTATAGTAACGATACTCAATTTTGTAGTAATAGTACTCACACTGTAGTAGCTACAGTGAAATCACTGTAGCAGCTATAGTGATTCGTCATGACTATTAAAAATCATGTTGCTACAGTTAAATCATCGTAGCAATAGTACTTGATTTTGTAGCAATAGTACTCACACTGTAGTAACTACAGTGAAATCAATGTAGTAACTATAATGATTTCACCATGGTTGCTAAGTAAAAATCACTGTAGCAAAGTACTCAATTTGATAGCAATAGTACTCATTCAATTGAGTATTACTTGAATATATTTGAGTATCTTTGCTATAGTGAAATCATTGTAGTAGCTATACTACTTTGCTGAGGCTACTGAAAATATTTTGCTACAGTGAAATCATTGTAGTAAGAGTACTCAATTTTAGTCGGAATAATACTCTATTCAATTTAATATTATTTGCATAAATTTGAGTATTTTGCTATAGTGATTCACTATAGGGAAGCCTTTTTAGCCACCACGATGAATTTTACTGTAGCAGCTATAGTGAAATCACTATAGCAACCTGTGCATGATACTTAAATGTACAAAATAAGACTCAATTCAATTGAGTATTATTGTATAATATTGAGTACTTTGCTACAATGATTTTACTATAGAAAAATATTTTTTTACATCTACGGTAAAATTACGGGTTGTTACATTGATTTACTGTAGCAGCTACAGTAAAATCATTGTAGCAACCATTGCCACTATTTCGATTAAAAAAAGTGTTCCGTTAAAAAACCGAGAATAGTGGCACAGGTTGCTACAGTGATTGTATTGTAAAAGCTATATTGATTTTCACTGTAGTTGCTACAGTGATTCACTGTAGCAGCTCGTGCCACTATTTCGTTAAAAAAAATATCCCTATATCATCTACTGTTATTTAATTTGGAAGGATCACATGTGTATTTTTGACATTTTCAAAAAACATGTCAATCAAAACTGTGAGGGAATGATTTGTTACGTGCAACACTCGCAGGAGAGGACCAGCCTTTAATTGTTATTATTCTGTGGACATATGTTTAGTTGAAACTATTTATTATCATGCACCTTTCTGTGATGCTATATAGTGGACCTGTACTTTATTTTTTCAAAAAAAGAATTTTTTTTTTTTTGGGGGGGGGGGGGGGTGTAACATCTGCCCCAAACACACAAGATTTTGTCCGCTTTGCTCGTGCCCGCACGAGAACTTCCTAGGGTGGTCACCCATCCTAGTACTACTCTCGCCCGAGCACGCTTAGTTGCGGAGTTCTTACGAATTCCCTAGCGGGGCATAGTTTTAAAACGCGTCTTTTATGTTTGGGAGGGAAAATTATATAAGTAGCTCAAGATCTCTTTTTCTTCAGGCGATATGGGGCTAACTCGTAGCCTTGTACACCTCACATCATCCATTTTGGCATCACAACCTCAGGAGTCTTGACTATTGGATCTTGGTCGTCACAATCCACCAACCTTAAGGGCTATACGTCCACGTGTAAGGTTAGACCCCCCCATTGCGAGTAGAACTGGCTCTGATACCATTTTGTAACATCCGCCCCAAACATACAAGATTTTATCCGCTTTGCCCGTGCCCGCACGAGAACTTCCTAGGGTGGTCACCCATACTATTACTACTCTCGCCCAAGCACGCTTCACTATGGAGTTCTTTGGAATTCCATAACGGTGCACAGTTTTAAAACGCATCTTCTATGTTTATGAGGGAAAATTATATAAGTAGCTCATGATCTCCTTCTCTCCAGACGATATGGGGCTAACTCGTGACCTTGTATACCTCACCTCACCTCATCCATCTTGGCATCACAGCCTCATGAGTCTTGGCTCTTGGCTATTGGATCTTGGTCGTCATAGGGGGGGGGGGGGGGGGGGGGGGCACAAGAGTCTTGTTGTATTATAAACGCAAATAATGAAGAGACATTAATCTCTTTCTATTTGAGTACGTGCACAAATTAAGGTCATCATGATGTATGAAAATGAAGCGACATTGATCTCTTTCAGGAATATTATCATTAGATTAACATAGCTAGGTAGGAGAGGAAACCATGGGGGCTGATTGATGGCTGCCAAAGTGGATTTTGGTAGATCAGATTCGTGATTAGGGGAAAAGAAATTGCAAATTAATGCCGCCAAAGAGTAGGAAACCTAGGTTGCCGTTGTAGTATGTGAGAAAAAACCCACCATTTAACCACGAACATGAAAAACAAGACTTAGTGAACGGTCCTTCACAAGAGATTGGTTTAAGAGGAAGGACAACCAACAAGATGGTATTGCACCAGGCGGCTCCCGAAATGGATGCACGTAGAGCAAGTTGCACACATGACTTTTATCCCTTTTAAATGACCAAACTACCCCTTAGAGCGTGCCCCTCCATCCAGGTTGCTGTAGGGCTCAATCCGCGGATTTGCTACAGTAGCAAAAAAATTTTGGGACGTGATTTCACAAAAAAAATAAATTGCTACAATGATTTCACTGTAGCAAAAGAGTAACAATTTGCACAAATTGTAACTCTTTTGCTATAGTGATTTCACTGTAGCAAAAAAAAAAATCCCGGCGATATTTCTCAAAAAAAATGCTATAGTGATTTCATTGTAGCAAAAGAGTGACAAGTTGCACAGATTGTTGCTCAACAAGATTTTTACTCAATTTGAACAAATTGTTACTCTTTTGCTACATTGATTTCATTGTAGCAAAAAAAAAAAAAATCAACACGATTTCACAAATTTTTTTGGGGTTTACTGATGATAGGACCTTCAAAAATATGGTATTTAGTGATAAAGTCGATCAACATTGATTTTTGGTGATAGGTCCTCCCAATTGGTAAATGTCCAAATTATCTCTATGTGGAGCACAGGTCCTAGCATGGTCACCCTACGTGCTGCTGTACATGTGGGCCCGATCCGAGCTTGACATAAGCATTGTAGCAAAAATTATAACAATCTTTGAAAATTGTTCTTTTGCTACAGTGAAATTACTGTAGCTAAATTTTTTTTTTCGTGAATTTCTTTCGAACAAGTTTTTTTTTTGCTACAATAAAATCACTATAGGAAAAAAATAACAATATGTACAGATTGAGTAACAATCTTTGTTGAGCAACATTATGTACAAATTGTTACTCTTTTGCTACAGTTAAATCACTGTAGCAAAAAAGAAAAAGAGAAATCTCGTCAGGAAAAAAATGCTATAGTGAAATCACTGTAGCAAAAGAGTAACAATCTTTGTAGAGTAACAATCTGCTCAGATTGTTACTCTTTTGCTACAGTGAAATCATTGTAGCAATTTATTTTTCTGTGAAATCGCATCCAAGTTTTTTTTTTTTTTTGCTAGTAGAAAATCCACGGATTGAGTCCTATAGCGACAAAGACAGAGGGCACACTCTAAGGGGTAATTTGGTCATTGAAAAAGGATAAAAGTCACGTGTGGGACTTGCTCTAGCTGCATTCTTTTTGGGAGGGACCTGGTGCAACACCATCTTGTTGGCTGTCCTTCTCCCTAAACAGATTTATTGTCAGGGACCATTCACTAAGTCTCCCTTTTTTTTTTGCTACAATGATTTCACTGTAGCAAAAGAGTAAACTCTTTTTGCTACAATGAATGGGGGTATTGGTGCTTCAATGTGTAGCTGCACGTGGTAATCCATGTACAGCTACACTTAAGGGTAAAAGGGACATTTACCAAGCAGGAGGACCTAACGCTAAATTTTTATTTGGCCTGTCTTTATCACTAAAAATGATCTATTATAGGGCCATATCACACATTATGGTCGATCAAAATCACGATTAAGGAAAGAAAACCCAGAATTAATGACCATCAGATGAGGAAGGAGCGAAAACCTTGGCTGTCGTTGTGGCGTAGGAAAAAAAACCCACCGTTTAATCTCGACCAAGAAAACAAAAAAACCTCGAATTATGGTTGATCAAATAAGAAAGGAGGTTTTCCTCCAAAAAAAAAAAAAAAAGATAAGGAGAGGTGTCACATTTAACACGATCCATTCACAATTTGAATGGTGGAGCAGATCATTTAATTCGGGGACACGTGCCTCTTTCTACATCGTCAATCCGATGATATCAGCTCATCACATGTCTCTCTCTATGCGCTATGCGTGAGGCTTTTGATGAAGGTCCACATTTTTCGTCCTAAATTAAATGCCGTGCCACATGGCAGATGCGTCTTGTGAGGCTTCCGTTTTAGTATTATACTATTGGCCTATTAGATTGGATAAATGTTATATATTTTTAAAAAAATAGTAATGACTAAAGTTGGTTGTTAATCAGTAGGGCATTTTGTTTATGTTTTGTTTATTGTTTTAAGGGAAAATTGTACTTTACCAAAAGAAGAAATTTAGTAGTGTATAATCGGTAGGGGTGGCAATCGGTCCTGTCAAGTCGGGTTCGTGTCGTGTCTAGTTTTGGGTCGTGTCCAAAACCCCTAGACGCGGACCCGACCCGTTTAACTAATCGTGTCTAGATCCTAAACCAGTACCCGACCCGTTTATAAACGGGTAGACCCGATAAGACCCATTTACCACACGGGTTTATTTAGTTGACCCGATCCGACCTGATCTGACTTGACCCGACCTAACCCGATAGACCCGCTGATACTATATATTACATTATCGGATTGCGGGTAGACCCAACCCGACACGACCCGTTGAATATTAAACGGGTCTTATCGGGTCTATCGTGTCCAGACCCTAAACCCGGACCAGACCTGTCACGCCCCAGAAATCTGAAGACCGATTCCTGGGGTGTGAGGTGAGAAAAAGTGGTTTCTAGGATCAAATCAATTAATTATGTCGATTGGGATTCTCATTGGGCTCCTTCTACGCTCACACACATGGAAAGGAAAAAAAAAGGGGAGGAAACAAGAGATGATATTTTGAAACTTGAAAATATTTTTATTTAATTTAGAAAATCAACAGGGATAAATATTAAACCAGGCTCGACCTTCAAAAGGGGTATCCTCTCAGTATGTGTGACCTAACGGTGTCACTACTTACTGAAAGAAGATCCTCTGAAGGAGCACGAGGCTCAAGCCTCCGACGGCGAGCCAAGTATCTTACCCACTCCCTAACACTCGGTGCATCGGTCTGGAGGTCCTATCTACTGGCTTGCCAAATTAGATCAATTATTCTTTTTATATTTTCATTGTGATCTAACCTATGCTTGGGGCCTTGAGGAAAGACCTACCCAAAAGGTTCAGCTGGCACATTATCACTTATCAGACTAGCTAACTAATGATAAAGTTATTATTCCAATCCAGTTCGATTACATCGAATACTAAGATTGACATAATAGAAAGACAAGCTGCTACCCTAAACTAACTGCTGGACTCCTATTGCTGCTCCTGTGCCTCCGTTCCTGCAGGAGAGTCTACTCGTGGGAATGAGTAGCCCCAAAAAATACATTTGGGAGATTAGCCAAATAAATAGCTAGTGGCAAGCTAACAGTTTTAATAATTAACAATGCTTGTATTTTAAGATAATTTACTGATTAACCTAAGTATCAAACTATAAGTTCTCAATCACGTCCTATGTGTCCATGCAATTTCTACATTCACATGTAAATCCTACTATCACTAGGTCATCGTGTAAATAATCATACAATTCTAATTTAATAAAGATAAACACACACTCAGATGTGAACCCCGGATATTTGTTCAACCTGCCCCCGGTTGGGCATTACTATCGGGCCTTTTATTTCGATGTAGAGGGCCAACTCTCTCACCGTGCATCCACCAACACCATGCACTAATCACCCAGATGATCATAAGGGGTTTTCCGTCTTTCACGGTGGAGCTCTACCGCCCAACTTGCTTTACTATGAGGACTTTAACTCCCCGGGACAGGGTTGCTAGGCCAATCCCTATTCGAGGGCACCACCTATTGACTTTACCACAACCCTTGCCCGTGACCCCTAATCTACTTAACTTCGGCTGTACGTGCAGGGTGGTTCACGGCCCTTGCGCGCACGGGGTCCCTACCCTCTAACCAGGTAGATTTTCAACAATTAACACATCACATGGTATTGAAGGAACTATACAGTGATTAATCATATTCGATGGATTTCCTCGGGATTTGCACCCACTCATAACCCAGCATCATAATTAAATATAATAAAGCACTCACCCAAAATCTATTTACTAGGGTTACCACGCTCCTCTCAGGAGGGTGGGTCCCGATAATTCTTTAATCATTTATTTACTCATTTTAATTGAATACCTACCTATGGTGTCTATGCAAACAATAGAATAGTTATTATTAAATTATTAACTTTTTATGCATGCGTCGTCGGACTCGCGACTCCGCATGCAAGGCGGGGTCCACTCGACCACATGCGACGACGCCCGATGGGCCCGCCTGCAGTGTTATGGACACCTACCCTTAATTTTTATATTGGTATTATTAATTATTAAAGAAAGTGTGCTGTGTCACCTGGTTGACATGCCCGAACTCCCGTCTCTGGCCTCTGCTCCGTCCACGGTTGGATCATCCCGGTACGAACTGGTAAGTTGCATGCATCCATACGTTACTAATATGCTAAAAGCGGGGATTTCAAATTTATTTGTGTGGGAATTGGATGTAGCTATCGTGTCATGGACACGAAAATCGATATGGTTAATGGGATAGCATTGTGTGTGATCGGGTTGTCCTTACCCAACTAGCACCATAAAACGATCTAATACTTTGTATTAGGATTTGAATAAAGTTGCATATGCAATTGATTTGGTAGGTCAGCTACAGTTTGACCGAACGTGATTTAGGACAGGTTGCGATCAAGTAATCAAAAGCTAAATCTACTCATCGAATCGGGCTCGAAGAACCCTTTCCGATGGTTCCAGTTTTGCTGAAATCCGACTTCGATCGGATGGTTTCGGGGTCGAACCATGTAGAACTGGTGAAACCGATCCATGGTTGGGTTACTAGGGTAGAAGGGTTTCTAGGGTTATCTTCTAGGTTTAATAGATGGGACTCAATGTTCTGAGCACGATGCCACTGGGTTTGTCCGAATCCGAGTTCGGACGATCAAAAGGCGGTCAAACCATGATACCACGATAAGATCTGGCCCAATGATAAAACAGGGTATTAAACAATATAATTACTATGCTAAACTATGGCCAATAGGTAGGACTTTTCAAGCGGTCGAAATGGCACTGGTTTCGTCCAATTCCGAGTTCGGACGGAGAAATGGCAGTCGAACCAAAATTGACTGGTTCACAGGTCTGGTTCAGGTAAACCAGACCGGTTCACTGTGTGGGTCGGGTCAGGTCTGCAGTAGGTCTGTCGGGTTGGGTTCAGGGTTAAGCGGGTCGGGTATGGGGTTAAGCTTCTAAACAACCTGGGGCAGACCCGTTATTTACGGATCTGCCCCCGACCTTCTTCTCCATGAGAGCCAACCGGGGTGCTGGTTCCTGCGCGACGGCGGCAGACGGGAGGGGCGGCCTGGAGCGCCGACGAGCGCTCGGTCGGCCTCTCCCGCACCACCCCTACCGAGGAGGCACGGGAAGAGGCGGCCGAAGCTCTCGTCGGAGTCCAAGAGCTCGGACGGCGGGGGGTTACGCGGGGTTGGGTCACAGAGGAGATGAGAGAAGGAAAGTGTGGCTGACCTGGGGGTGCCGGCACGCTCGTCGATGCTCCGGTGAGGGGCGGGTCGCGATGCTCTGATCTTCTCCCTAGATCTCTTCTCCTTCTCTCTCTCTCATGTTCTCTCTCTCTCTCTCTCTCTCTATGTCGGTAAAGAGGAGGGGTGGGGGTGCAGTTATGATGATAAGGGTTGGGGGTATAGGGTCGGCCGAGAGATAGAGGGAGAGAGGGAGGGTTGGACGGTGAGGGGGTTTTGACTCGGGATTAAGAGGGGAGGGAAGAGAGAGAGAGAGAGAAACGGTTAAGGGTGCTTGGGTTTGGGATTAAAGAGAGAGAAACGATTAGGGGGTTGGGTTTGGGATTAAAGAGAGATAAAGAGAGAGAAACGGTTAGGGGGGGTTGGGTTTGGGATAAAGAGTGATAAAGAGAGAGAGGCTGGGTTCGGTTATAGATTTAGGTGTTTTTAATTTTTAATTTATTTTATTAATTTTTTTTTTCTTAGCAAACAAGTATAACTCGCAGTTGAGCATGGATCGCACTCGAGCTCGCATCGCACCAAGACGGGCCGGTACGCAAACCTTACGAGTCCGACAGACTCGCCTTAAAACCTGTTATTTTAATTAATTTATATTATTATCAAAAACATTCATGCCATGCCTTGTTACACGTGCTCGCATGCTCGTGTAACGATCACCATGCCTCCAGTGTCACCTAGCAACCCGGACCCGGGGCCCACTGCCCGGTCCAACTCATGTTCAAGCACACACCATCGACAACCATAAATGAGAAAACAAATCAATTAATTTAGCAGTAATAAAATAATAATAAAACTGGGCTGCCCTGAAATCAAACGTACCGGGTATTACATCCTACCCACCTTATTAAAATTTTCGTCCCGAAAATTAACTAACACTAATCATCAAACAAAGAAGAGTATTGGGACCGCATCGCTGACTCGAGCTCCCACGTAGCCTCCTCCTCACTATAGTATGGCCACTGCACCTTCACCATGGGAATGGTCTTTGTATGAAGCACTCGATCCTCGCTAGCCAAGATCCTGACAGGTCGCTCCTCATAGGACGCGTCTGAACTGAGGGTCAGGTCCTGCCAATCTAACACGTACGACGGGTCTGGCTCATACCTCTGAAGCATCGACACGTGAAAGACACCGTGAACGCTAGAGAGCTGCGGGGGCAGTGCTAGATGATATGCCACCTTGCCAACTCTCTCCAAAATCTCGAAGGGACCTATGAACCTCGGAGCCAACTTCCCTTTCTTTTCAAACCTCGTGATACCTCGATGAGGGGAAACCTTCAGGAAAACATGGTCTCCGACAGTAAACTCGAGCGGGCGTCGACGCACATCCGCGTAGCTCTTCTGTCGACTCTGCGCCGCTCTAAGTCGCTCTCTAATCAGCTGGATCTTCTCAGTTGTCTCCTGGACAAGCTCTGGCCCCAAGAGACTCCGCTCTCCTACCTCTGCCCAACAAAGAGGTGACCGACATGGCCTCCCATACAAAGCCTCATAGGGGGCCATGCCGATGCTAGCTTGGTGACTATTGTTGTAGGCGAACTCCACAAGAGGTAGGTGCTCCTCTCAACTGCCACCAAAATCTACTGTGCAAGCCCGCAATATATCCTCCAAAATCTGAATCATCCTCTCTGACTGCCCATCCGTCTGCGGGTGAAATGCAGTGCTAAAACTGAGCTCCGTCCCCAAAGCTGTCTGCAGGCTCTCCCAAAAGCGAGAAACAAACCGAGGATCTCGATCCGAGACGATGGAAACTTAAACTCCGTGTAGCTTGACAATTTCCCTCACATATAACTTTGCTCGGTCGATAGATGTCATTGTCGTCCGCATCGGAAGAAAGTGCGCCGACTTTGTCAGTCGGTCCACGATCACCCAAACTGAGTCATGTTTGTTCCGGGTCAGAGGCAACCCCGAAACAAAGTCCATCGTGATGTGCTCCCATTTCCACTCAGCTACTGGAAGCGGCTGCAGCAATCCAGCCGGTCTCTGGTGCTCAGCCTTGACTTGCTGACAAGTCAAACATCTAGACACAAAGGCGGCCACGTCACGCTTCATGCCCTTCTACCAGAATTGCCTTCTCAAATCATGATACATCTTGGTGCCGCCAGGGTGCACCGAGACTCTGGATCGATACGCCTCTGACAATACCTCCTCTCGAACCTCCTCATCAGCAGGGAGGCACAACCTCCTCTGGAACCACAAACCTCCATCAACATCAACTGACCAGTCAGGAACGGGCTCCCCACTGTCGCACCGTGCTCTAATCTCCTCCAACTCAGAATCCAACCTTTGTGCTCCAATCACCTTCTGCAGTAGGTTGGGCTGCACTCGTATGGTGCGCAACATGGTATGAGAGGACTCCCATTGAACCCACAAATCAAAGCCTTCTATCGTGGCCAAAAAATCCTGTCGATCAGTCACCAATCTAGCAAGCTGACTGCGGGACTTCCGGCTTAATGCATCTGCAACAACATTCGCTTTACCAGGATGGTAAAAGAGTAAATAGTTGAAGTCTTTTAGGACTTCGATCCACCTCCTCTGACACATGTTTAGATCCTTCTGACTCGCGATATACCACAAACTCTTATGGTCGCAATACATGTCGAACTCCTCACCGTACAAGTAGTATCTCCAAATCTTCAAAGCGAAAACCACTGCAGCCAACTCCAAATCATAGGTTGGATAGTTTTTCTCGTGAGTCTTCAACTGCCTCGAGGCGTATGCAACCACCCTGCCATCTTGCATCAAAACTGCTCCAAGCCCCATCAGAGAGGCGTCGGTGAAAACAACATAGCCCTTGCCACTGACCGGAATCATAAGCACTGGGGCCGAAGTGAGACGCCGCTTCAACTCCCGGAAGGACTTCTCACAATCTTCCGACCACTCAAACCTGACACCCTTCTTTGTCAGACGGGTGAGAGGTGCTGCTAGACGAGAAAATCCCTCCACAAAACGTCTATAAAAGCCTGCTAGCCCCAAGAAACTCCTGATCTCGAATACGTTCTTTGGCTGCTCCCAGTCAATCACGGCCTCTATCTTTGATGGATCCACGGAGATACCTTCCTGCGAGACAACATGTCCGAGAAATTTCACCTCCTGCATCCAAAACTCACACTTACTGAGCTTGACATACAGTTGGTGGTCTCTGAGGGTCTGCAATACAACACTCAGGTGCTCCCGATGATCTTCCTCCGTCTTGGAGTAAATAAGGACATCGTCCACAAATATCACAACGAATCTGTCTAGGAACATGCTGAAGACTCGGTTCATCAGATCCATGAATGCTGCAGGGGCGTTTGTTAGACCGAAGGGCATGACCAAAAACTCATAGTGCCCATATCATGTCCGAAACGTCGTCTTCGGAATATCCTCCGCTCTCACAGCCAGCTGGTGATATCCGGTCCTCAGGTCAATCTTCGAGAAATAACAAACACCATTCAACTGATCAAAGAGGTCCTCGATTCGCGGCAAAGGGTACTTGTTCTTGATCGTGATGCTATTCAGCTTGCGATAATCGATGCAAAGCCTCTTTGTCCCATCCTTCTTTTGAGCAAAGAGGACAGGGGCTCCCCAAGGAGATGTGCTCGGACGAATGAAGCCTCTATCGAGGAACTCCTCCAACTGGATCTTTAGTTCCTTCAGCTCCGCAGGAGCCATCCGGTACGGAGCAATCGAGACCGGTGTTGCTCCCGGTACTAGATCTATAGCAAACTCAACTTCCCGAGGTGGAGGCAAGCCTGGGAGCTCATCTGGGAAGACATCCGGAAACTCACAAACCATCGGTGGTAGCACCACTGGTTTCCCATCTTTATCTCTACTCGGTAGCTGCACCAGTAAGCTAAGGGTAATCTTTGCAGCGGTACCGGACATAAAATCTTCTGCTTGTCTCCCATAAAGTAGAACGTCTCACTCCCCGGAGGTGAGAATGTGACTTTCTTAGTGAAGCAATCAAGGTTGACGTGATAGGATGACATCCAATCCATCCCAAGTAGTACGTCCACTCCTCCTAAGGCCAGGATGATGAGGTCTGTCGAGAGCTCTCGGTCTCCAATATGAATGATGCAATCCTGGCAGATTCGGTCCACATCGGTACTTACCCCAAGCGGTGAAAAAACCGACAGAGTATGCCCAGTGGAACTGACTCCAGTCCCAAAGTCTTGACAAAACTAGGGACGATATAGGAGTGAGTAGACCCGCTATCGAAATAAACAAAAGCAAGGGTCGAAAAGACAAGAAGGGTACCTAGCGTTATCGGAAACACGTAAGATACTAATCTAGCTACCAGTCACTACCAGTTCTAACAAGTCAACACTAATAGCGAAGACAACTACATAATTACTACTACGAATAGAAATTTTAAGTTCAGGGTTACCTTCGATCGCTCCCCCAGAAGCCTCTGGGTCTTGACCGACTAGCATATATGCCCTTCCCTGAGCCTGGTTGCCTCCTCCGCTCTGACGGGGGAAAGGTCTCTGTTGCTGTGGATGGGGAGGACGTTGTTGCTGCGGAGCTCTATATGGAGGCCTCTGCTGCTGCACAGGTGGTGGCGGCAGAGCAGGCCTCTAGGGTGGAGCAGGTAGGAGTGGCTGCCGACGAAGCTGTGGGCAGTTCCACTTCAGATGCTCCAAAGAACCACATTGGAAACATCCGCGTCGCTGGGGTCCAAGAGTTGGAGGACCACAGAAGTACTGAGGCTGGCACGGCGGGGGTCGAGTCTCCATAGGCCTTAACCTCTTTTGAGTCGGTGGACCATTACGACTACTACCACTTTGCTTCTCCAGGATAGCGCGGGACTCCTTCAACTCCTGTTCCACTGCCAGGGACCGGTTGACCAACTCCTCATAAGATTGCCCCAAGAAAGGGATGACCCTGCCTCTGATCGCTGGATTCAAGCCATGCTCAAAGCGCAAAGCCCTCCTATCGTCGGTCGCTACTTGGTGTGGGGCATACCTCGCAAGCTCCGAGAACTTGGCCTCATACTGTGTCACAGTACGAGACCCCTGATAGAGTGCTAGAAACTCCATCTCCATCCGGTTCTGCACGATAACCGGAAAGAACTTCTTTCGAAATAGTTCCTCGAACTCCTGCCATGTGATCGCTCCTCGATCTGCTGTTCTGGTGCGCTAGACTGTCTGCCACCAGAAGTCTGCCTCAGCCTCAAACTGGTATGAGGCGAAGATCACTCTCCTATCATCGGTGATGCCTAACGCGCTCAGAATCTTCTCGATCTGCTGGAACCATCGATCGGCCTCTAAAGGGTCTGGCTCACCCTTGAAGCTCGGTGGTCCCATCGTCTTGAAATCCTTCAGTAGTTTCTCCTGCCGTTCACCCTCTGCCAGCTAACGAGCTTGGGCCTGGGCAAGAGCAGCCTGTGCTAGCTAGGCCTGCTGCTGAGCAGCTGTTTGCTGCTGGGCAATAGCAACCTGCTATTGTTGGACCATGGTGGCCATCTCCTGGAGCATTTCCATCATCCTCGCCGTATTATCAGACGCAGAGAACGATCCTGCTCCGTTGTTCGTACCATTTCCACTCCTAGTGCTCGCCATCTGAAATGGAAAGATAGTCCTAACGTCAACCATCCACTAACCAACTGCGAAAACTCTAGACTCATAATACTAGAGACTAACCCCTAGAACATATCCCTAGGCTCTGATACCAGCTGTCACGCCCCAGAAATCTGAAGACCGATTCCTGGGGTGTGAGGTGAGAAAAAGTGGTTTTTAGGATTTAATCAATTAATTATGCCGATTGGGATTCTCACTGGGCTCCTTCCACGCTCACACACATGGAAAGGAAAAAAAAAGGGGAGGAAACAAGATATGATATTTTGAAACTTGAAAATATTTTTATTTAATTTAGAAAATCAATAGGGATAAATATTAAATCAGGCTCGACCTTCAAAAGAGGTATCCTCTCAGTATGTTCGACCTAACGGTGTCACTACTTACTGAAAGAAGATCCTCTGAAGGAGCAAGAGGCTCAAGCCTCCGACGGCGAGCCAAGTATCTTACCCACTCCCTAACACTCGGTGCATCGGTCTGGAGGTCCTATCTACTGGCTTGCCAAATTAGGTCAATTATTCTTTTTATATTTTTATTGTGATCTAACCTATGCTTGGGGCCTTGAGGAAAGGCCTACCCAAAAGGTTCAGTTGGCACATTACCACTTATCAGACTAGCTAACTAATGATAAAGTTATTATTCCAATCCAGTTCGATTACATCGAATGCTAAGATTGACATAATAGAAAGACAAGCTGTTATCCTAAACTAACTGCTGGACTCCTATTGTTGCTCCTGTGCCTCCGTTCCTGCAGGAGAGTCTACTCGTGGTAATAAGTAGCCCCCAAAAATACATTTGGGAGATTAGCCAAATAAATGGCTAGTGACAAGCTAACAGTTTTAATAATTAACAATGCTCGTATTTTAAGACAATTTACTGATTAACCTAAGTGTCAAACTATAAGTTCTCAATCACGTCCTATGTGTCCATGCAATTTCTACATTCACATGCAAATCCTACTGTCACTAGGTCATCGTGTACACAATCATACAGTTCTAATTTAATAAAGATAAACACACACTCAGATGTGAACCCCAGATATTTGTTCAACCTTCCCCCGGTCGGGCATTACTATCGGGCCTTTTATTTCGATGTAGAGGGCCAACTCTCTCGCCGTGCATCCACCAACACCATGCACTAATCACCCAGATGATCATAAGGGGTTTCCCGTCTTTCACGGTGGAACTCTACCGCCCAACTTGCTTTACTATGAGGACTTTAACTTCCCGGGACAGGGTTGCTAGGCCAATCCCTACTCGAGGGCACCACCTATTGGCTTTACCACAACCCTTGCTCGTGACCCCTAACCTACTTAACTTCGGCTGTACACGCAGGGTGGTTCACGGCCCTTGTGTGCACGGCTTTAATATTACCGTCGGTATTAATTATTATTACCGACGGTAATATTTGGTCCGTCGTATTGTTTTCCCCGACACCTTTTTTCCCGACAGCCAGCGACGGAAATATCTTCCGTCGCTATAAAATATTACCGACAGAATGTTAATATTACCGACGGATATTTGCCGTCGGTAATAACTGTTTTTTTTGTAGTGATCCCTACCCTCTAACCAGGTAGATTTTCAACAATTAACACATCACATGGCATTGAAGGAACTATACAGTGATTAATCATATTCGATGGATTTTCTCGGGATTTGCACCCACTCACAACCCAGCATCATAATTAAATATAATAAAGCACTCGCCCAAAATCCATTTACTAGGGTTACCACGCTCCTCTCAGGAGGGTGGGTCCCGATAATTCTTTAATTATTTATTTACTCATTTTAATGGAATACCTACCTATGGTGTCCATGCAAACAATAGAATAGTTATTATTAAATTATTAACTTTTTATGCATGTGTCGTCGAACTCGCAACTCCGCATGCAAGGCAGGGTCCGCTCGACCACATGCGACGATGCCCGGTGGGTCCGCCTGCAGTGTTATGGACACCTACCCTTAATTTCTATATTGGTATTATTAATTATTAAAGAAAGTGTACTGTGTCACCTGGTTGACGTGCCCGAACTCCCGTCTCTAGCCTCTGCTCCGTCCACGGTTGGATCGTCCCGGTACGAACTGGTAAGTTGCATGCATCCATACGTTACTAATATACTAAAAGCGGGGATTTCAAATTTATTTGTGTGGGGATTGGATGTAGCTATCGTGTCTTGGACACAAAAATCGATGTGGTTAATGGGATAGCATTGTGCGTGATCGGGTTGTCCTTACCCAACTTGCACCGTAAAACGATCTAATACTTTGTATTAGGATTTGAATAAAGTTGCATAGGCAATTGATTTGGTAGGTCAGCTATAGTTTGACCGAACGTGATTTAGGACAGGTTGCGATCAAGTAATCAAAAGCTAAATCTACTCATCGAATCGGGCTCGAAGAACCCTTTCCGATGGTTCCAGTTTTGCTGAAATCCGACTTCGATCGGATGGTTTCGGGTCGAACCATGTAGAACTGGTGAAACCGATCCATGGCTGGGTTATTAGGGTAGAAGGGTTTCTAGGGTTATCTTCTAGGTTTAATAGGTGGGACTCAATGTTCTGAGCATGATGCCACTGGTTTTGTCTGAATCCGAGTTCGGACGATTAAAAGGCGGTCAAACCATGATACCACGATAAGATCTGGCCCAAGGATAAAACAAGGTATTAAACAATATAATTACTATGCCAAACTATGGTCAATAGGTAGGAATTTTCAAGCCGGTCGAAATGGCGCTGGTTTCGTCCAATTCCGAGTTCGGACAGAGAAATGGCAGTTGAACCAAAATTGACTAGTTTACGGGTCTGGTTCAGGTAAACCAGACCGGTTCACTGTGTGGGTCGGGTCAGGTCTGTAGTAGGTCTGTCGGGTCGGGTTCAGGGTTAAGCGGGTCGGGTCTGGGGTTAAGCTTCTAAACAACCTAGGGCAGACCCGTTATTTACGGATCTGCCCCCGACCTTCTTCTCCATGAGAGCCAGCCGGGGTGCTGGTTCCTGCGCGATGGCGGCAGATGGGAGGGGCGGCCTGGAGCGCCGGCGAGCGCTCGGCCGACCTCTCCCGCACCACCCCCACCGAGGAGGCACGGGACGAGGAGGCCGAAGCTCTCGTCGGAGTCCAAGAGCTCGGACGGCGGGGGGTCACGCGGGGTTGGGTCACTGAGGAGATGAGAGGAGGAGAGGGTGGCTGACTTGGGGGTGCCAGCACGCTCGTCGATGCTCCGACGAGGGGCGGATCACGATGCTCTGATCTTCTCCCTAGATCTTTTCTCCTTCTCTCTCTCCCGTTCTCTCTCTCTCTCTCTCTCTCTATGTCGGTAAAGAGGAGGGGTGGGGGTGCAGTTATGATGATAAGGGTTGGGGGTATAGGGTCGTCCAAGAGATAGAGGGAGAGAGGGAGGGTTGGATGGTGAGGGGGTTTTGACTCAGGATTAAGAGAGGAGGGAAGAGAGAGAGAGAGAAAAATGGTTAGGGGGGTTTGGGTTTGGGATTAAAGAGAGATAAAGAGAGAGAAACGATTAGGGGGTTGGGTTTGGGATTAAAGAGAGATAAAGAGAGAGAAACGGTTACGGGGGGTTGGGTTTGGGATAAAGAGTGTTAAAGAGAGAGAGGCTGGGTTCGGTTATAGATTTAGGTGTTTTTAATTTTTAATTTATTTTATTATTATTATTATTATTTTTTCTTAGCAAACAAGTATAACTCGCAGTTGAGCATGGATCGCACTCGAGCTCGCATCGCACCAAGACAGGCCGGTACACAAACCTTACGAGTCCGACAGACTCACCTTAAAACCTGTTATTTTAATTAATTTATATTATTATCAAAAACATTCATGCCATGCCTTTTTACACGTGCTCGCATGCTCGTGTAACGATCACCATGCCTCCAGTGTCACCTAGCAACCCGGACCCGGGGCCCACTGCCCGGTCCAACTCATGTTCAAGCACACACCATCGACAACCATAAATGAGAAAGCAAATCAATCAATTTAACAGTAATAAAATAATCATAAAACTGGGCTGCCATGAAATCAAACGTACTGGGTATTACACCAGACCCGTTTACTAAACGGGTCTATCGTGTCGACCCGTTTACGACCCGAACCCGTTTAGCCCTGACCCAGACCCGCTAACTTCGTGTCGGGTCCGAAATTGCCAGCCCTAATAATCGGTCTTCGAATAATGAGTTCGAAATTTAACACTAGCATTGAAGAAATCCATCCTTATGTTGTTATTTAACACCAAAAGCCCGAGCTCGTGGATTGAAAGGTTTTTGTGAGGATGAATTCCCATTTGGATTGTGATGGGGAACCGTCACGGTTTTTCCAAACTACAAGATCGGGGATCGTTCGAGTTTAGGACCTCCGAAGTTGGACAGGAACTACCAGGACTTAATTCGTAATCTAAATTGCAATTTAACAGGATTTCAATGATTAAGCAGGCTCAACAAGTGTATGCATCAAGGGGCACAGGTTCATATAATATTCAGGGTTCTATTTGCAAACCAGCAATCGCAATTGTAATGAAGAACAGGTGGAATCTATGTTTGATAATATTTAATAGGACAGGTTGTAATAATTAACAATAACAAGAATTGCCTATTACGATTTGGGAACAAACGCACTTGGTTTTGGGCTTGCAGTAGTTAGCACAAATAACCTTCTTCAAGGGTATTCTCGGGATTCCAAATGAGAATAGTGGATAGCTGTCTTCAATTGCCAACAGAGGTGACAACACATTCACCTTTGTACTTCCTTTCACAGCAGCTCAGAGAAAAGGTGTAGCTCACGTGAAGCTTCAGAACTCACAATCAACACAATGACTCAAAAGCATTTGAATTCACATCCTTTTCTTTCACCCAAGTACCGTATAGGTTAAGGGATCAGGTCTCCCTTCTCTGGCTCCTCCCTCTTCTCTTGCTTCTCTCTTTCAGTCGAACAGAGGAGGACAGCGAGCGGGGTCAGGTTCGGGTCCAGGCAAGACAACAGCAGACAACGTCGAGCGACGGGGATGGCGTCGGGCGGCATGGGTCGGAGCGACGGCGTGACGCGGCGGGGTCAACGGGGCTGGGATGGGTCGGGCCTTATCTCCAAGTCCGGGAGTTCGCCGGCGACGATCTGGTCGGGCGGGTTGCAGCCGGTCGGTGGACGGCTAGCGGGTAGTGGCGAGGCTGCGGCTCAGATGGTCCCGTCGGCTTCGCAGCAAACACAGAACAGGGAAGAGATGGAGAAGGGGAAGATCCGGTGGTGCTTCACGCACGGAGGAAGGGATATCGAGCGTCTCTCACGCAAGGATGAACAAGGGGAGGGAGAAGCAGAGGTTACCCATCGCAGGAACAAAAAAAAAGGCACGAAATTCTTTTCTTATTTTTTTTATTATCCCTAACAAGAGGAGAAAGATCTCCTTAAATAACCCAAAAAATTAAATGCAGAAATATCCTATCCCTAATAAAACGGGATTAACAATTTTTCTAATCTAAAACCAGATTTAATTAACAGACGAAATTATCCAAGTCATAACAGTCCATGATCTTCTCGGATGACGGCTTCAACCATCATCCAGTGACGGCGCCTCGTGTCGCGGCTCGGGATGGTCGGGCATCCTGCATCAACTCTCCCGGGGTGACGAGAACTCGACTCCGTCGAGTAAGGGTGTAGAAGACTTCATCAATCCTCTGAAGAGCTCGAACTGTGTACTGAGCAGCGTCCCGAAAAAACTGTAACACTTACGAATTCGGGCGACCATGCCAGTGAATAAGATATAGTAACCAGCTATCGATCACTGTGTTTCCAACCTGCTCACCTGCAAACAAGTATACCTGTATCCAATCTCTTACAACAATAGGCAATATAGGCTCAATGGGGTACCAAGAAAAGGGGATAAATGGAGCAGGTCTTTCGATCATAATGTTGGGTTTTAGGGATAAGATTGATGGACCTGTCAACTAATATTGGGACCGTGGTATGCCCACTGATCAAAAACGGGGTCACTTACAACCTCAGACAACCTACCCAACCTCGTACTTTAGGAAGACTCAGCTTCTGAATCCTTCTTAATCCTAATTTCTATGCGCTTGTATAGGTCGTCTTGCCAATGTGCAAATACCTTTAGGGATTGTGGTATATCTTTTTGGGAATATAGAATGATTTTCTCACTGTTTTTCATAAAGACGTAGGTATTGTCCCTTCCATTGTGGATGGTACTGTTGTCATACTCCCAGGGTCTCCCGAGCAGGACATGACAACAGTCCATATCAAGGACGTAACACCAAATCTTATCAAAGTAATCATCCACGGCGAGTCGGACACGACATCGTGCGGTGAGACTAAGCGTGGGACCGCTTGTCACCCAACTAGTGCGCCAAGGTTTGGCGAGTGTCTCTATGACCAAGTGGTTTTCCTCGACAGGCGAGCGAGCCACATAATTTTCCGAGCTACCACTATCGATATGTATGACTCCTAGTTTTTCGAACACAGTGCACCAAGATACAAATGTATTGTTCCTTAGCCATGGTGAGTGACCAACACTAGTCGTTCTCAGAGGTTCACAGTCTTGTGATATGGTGGCTGTGACAATGCAACCTAGCCTATCGCATCCTGCGTCAAGTTCCTCACAATCATCAAAGTCAGGGACATAGACCTCTTCTTCTAGATCATCCTCACATTGTCCCTCACCTGACTTAACCATCAAAGTTTTAGGAGGTGCCTTCGATGGGCATTGGTGGGCAAAGTGACCATACCCCTGACAGCGGTAACACTGCCCCTTATACAGGTGCCCTTTGGGAGGTTCGTCCAAAATTCCTTTTCCTTTGTCTTCCCGACTTGGGGTTGACTCAGGGGCTTTTGAAGGTTGACTCCTAGCGGGGTAATCCTAAGGCTCAGCTCGCTTGTAAGCGGACGGTTTTGTGGTACAACTCTAAGTCCTGAGCTACTTGGTAGGCATGCTCCAAGGACACAACATCACGCAAGTGGAGTTCCTTCTGGAATTCGTCCCTCAAACCTAACCTAAAACGGGATAAAATCATCTCGGGTTCTTCTTGCACATCACACCACATTAGGAGGTCGTCGAAACGTGTGATATAGTAAAAAATCGACTTGGCACCCTGAGATATCTTTTGCCACTGGTCTATAAGACGGGGTCGGTAAGAGGTAGGGAGATACTTTTCTGATAGTTTCTCCTTCATTTCCTCCCATAACTCGATGGGAGGTTGGCGGTTCCTTGTCAACGCCCTTTCAATGTTATGCCAGTAGAGTTTGGCAGCACCTATTAGTTTCATTTTGGCGAACCGGATTCTCTGGGCATCTGACATGTTGTACCACTGGAAGTAGTGGTCCATGTCTGCCATCTAGTCTGAAAACATGGTCGGATCTAAACGACCATCAAAACTAGGGGCGTCCAGTTTAATACTGCGCATGGCGCGATCATTAGGGGTTTCACGCGTCGGACGGTTGAATTGTGGTCGGGGCTCGTTGCACCTACCACGCTCTCGATCGACTCCATCCACATAAGACTCATTGTCAGTAGTGATAGAGGTCTCTACCCAGTCGAGTCGGGTGTTCAGGTGGGCCTCTATCCCATCTACCCTAGCAGTCATATCGGCCCTAAGGTCAGCTAAGGCCTTCAATATTTGTTCACTATGGTCCATTGTGGTGGAATAGATTTTACCGCTACGGGTTTGCATGCAATGGAAGTTTCCTATCCAACCTATGCTCTGATACCAATTTGATGAGGAACCGTCACGGTTTTCCCAAAATACAAGACCGGGGATCGTTCGGGTTTAGGACCTCCGAAGTTGGACAGGAACTACCAGGACTTAATTCGTAATCTAAATTGCACTTTAACAGGATTTCAATGATTAAGCAGGCTCAACAGGTGTATGCATCAAGGGGCACAGGTTCATATAATATTCAGGGTTCTATTTGCAAATCAGCAATCGCAATTGTAATGAAGAACAGGTGGAGTCTATGTTTGATAATATTTAATAGGACAGGTTGTAATAATTAACAATAACAGGAATTGCCTATTACGAGTTGGGAACAAATGCACCTGGTTTTGGGCTTGCAGTAGTTAGCACAAATAACCTTCTTCAAGGGTATTCTCGGGATTCCAAATGAGAATAGTGGATAGCTGTCTTCAATTGCCAACAGAGGTGACAACACATTCACCTTTGTACTTCCTTTTACAGCAGCTCAGAGAAAAGGTGTAGCTCACGTGAAGCTTCAGAACCCACAATCAACGCAATGACTCAAAAGCATTTGAATTCACAGCCTTTTCTTTCACCCAAGTACCGTACAGGTTAAGGGATCGGGACTCCCTTCTCTGGCTCCTCCCTCTTCTCTTGCTTCTCTCTTTCAGCTGAACAGAGGAGGACGGCGAGCGGGGTCAGGTTCGAGTCCGGGCAAGACAACAGCAGAAGACGTCGGGCGACGGGGCTGGCGTCGGGCGGCACGGGTCGGAGCGACGGCGTGACGCGATGGGGTCGGCGGGGCTGGGATGGGTCGGGCCTTATCTCCGGGTCCGGGACTTCGCCGGTGACGATCTGACCGGGCGGGTTGCAACCGGTCGGTGGACGGCTAGCGGGTAGTGGCGAAGCTGCGGCTCAGATGGTCCCGTCGGCTTCGCAGCAAACACAGAACAGGGAAGAGATGGAGAAGGGGAAGATCCGGTGGTGCTTCACGCACGGAGGAAGGGATGTCGAGCGTCTCTCATGCAAGGACGAACAAGGTGAGGGAGAAGCAGAGGTTACCCATCACAGGAACCAAAAAAAAGGCACGAAATTCTTTTCTTAATTTCTTCATTATCCCTAACAAGAGGAGAAAGATCTCCTTAAATAACCCAAAAAATTAACTGCAGAAATATCCTATCCCTTATAAAACGGGATTAACAATTTTTCAAATCTAAAAC
This sequence comes from Chamaelirium japonicum, assembly GCA_947650365.1. NCBI lineage: Eukaryota > Viridiplantae > Streptophyta > Magnoliopsida > Liliales > Melanthiaceae > Chamaelirium > Chamaelirium japonicum. The sequence goes on from OX393559.1 coordinate 31,764,135, forward strand.
CAGATTTAATTAACAGACGAAATTATCCAAGTCATAACAGTCCATGATCTTCTCGGATGACGGCTTCAACCGTCATCCAGTGACGGCGCCTCGTGCCGCGGCTCGGGCTGGTCGGGCGTCCTGCATCAGATTGTCAGCCCTCGTAAGGGAGGACATGCAGATCACCTCGTTGTGATCAGTATCCAGTGTACCAAGGATTTAACACTATATTTTGAGTCACTTAGTAGTGTAAATTTTTGAAGCCCGTTATTCGAACTCCATTGAAGAAATCCATTATTCGAACTCAAAATCAGAACATACGTGAATTTGAAGATCAGCTACGCCTAGTCGAGGTAACGACCACGAGTTTGGGGAGGTCGTAATCCTAAAAGGGGTGACCAGAGATATGAGACCGGGTGTTTGGCATGAGGAACTGTTGTTTTGCTTAAACCTCATCCAAAGGAGGGTAATCCCGACAATTATTTTTTCCAATGAAATCCGATGGTTTATCGTTCCGGTTAGCATAGAAACAGACGAATGATAAATTATCTTTCCGAAGTCCTTCATTCCACCAGAACAAATAGTATCCGTTGATTTTGAAATATGAAATTGCGAATAGAAACCGATGGTTCCAAAATGATGCCAAACACCTCCTAGGGCACCTGGTCAAGTGGAAAGCTCGTGGCAATGGAAAAGGTCAAGTAGACCTGGCCCCAAAGTATTATGGTTGCACCTACCCAAGTAGGCTAAGGGGCCGTGGTTCATAAGTATACGTGTTATGACCACTCATGTTAAAAGCTCTTGACTAAGTCGCCCAGAACCACGGTATCATCGTGGTATACCGAGGTTGGAGGTCTGGCCATCGACACCTATTATTTTCCTTCCTTTGGACAGTTCTGGATTGTTGAGATCTAGAGGCCACCGGGGGAACCCCAGGGGACTCCCATCATAAGGGCCGGGTGATCAAACGGGTGTGGACAAATGTCGATGATTGGACCTCGAACCACGGAAGGGTGACCTTTTTAAGTCATCCAATTCATATTAGCCAAGAACTGGGTTATCGGGTAACAACTACACGAGTAACTTGACGAATCGTCGAGCACGTGAGGGACACATTGAGAATGTGTGATCCGAGGACACATGGTCCATCTATCACGGCAACCATTACAAATCGTGAACAAACGTGCGCACAACAATTCAAAAACGGAGTAGACGTATGCGGCAACAAATGAAAACAGGCCAAACGACTAATACGAAGGCCATAATTATAAGAGTGTGTCATGTTAGGGGCTGTTTGGCATAAGTCATATGTCATTTTTCTGTTTCTTGTCTAAGGCTTGTGCCTCGGGCAGAATGTGACGGTACAATTCTGTGCAGAAACTGCGTTTGGTATGTGATACAAAAATCTTGCTGAACCCAGATTGTCTGGCACAAAAACACAGATATATCGTTGGTATGCAGTAACATAGAACATACAACAAAAAAGCATAGAAATAATATTATACGACCCAGAATTGGCCGTTTCTATTCTCGTTTCCGGATTTTGAAATTAACGGCTAGTATTTATTCTGGTAGAATGAGGAATTGGGAATGTGATTTTATCGTTCCACGCGATTCTCTGCCAACCGGACATTAAACCTTCAAATTAATACTGGAAATTAAATGACAATTGACAAAAATACCCTCTACTGGATGATGATTAAACAAAACAGCTATCCCACATGCCAAACATCCCCTAAAGACCTCTCTCCAAGGAGAAAATGACATACAATACGGATTAATGTTGACTTATTTTTGGCATTGTTGTTCCTGATTCTGACTTGAGTATCGGAGGGTAGGGCTGCAACATGGGTGGGTTGGACCCGACCGAACCTGAGCCTAACCCGAATTTTGGATGGGTTTGGGTTGATGTATTTAAAGATCGGGTTGGGTTAGGGTTGAAAAAATACAACCTGAGTTGAATTTGAGTCGGGCTCGGGTTGAGGGGTCAGGCAACCCGACCCAACCCGAACCCTAGTACCCATGTATATCTATGAGTTTGTGATATATAGGTAACAATCACAACCATCATAAGTACTCATATGTTGAGGGGTCGCAGTCATAATCATCTATTTCACTCAGTCCCATATTATTTATCTGCTTCTTGTGTATCAAATAAAGACATTATTTAATGATCTAGTAAATTGAATGAATAGAAATGCAATAAAAAGTTGTATGGTAGTGTTAACAAGTATAAGTTTTTCTTACAGTTTGATCTTCAAAAGAGTAAAATTTTAAACAATAAGTATACCCAAACCTGCACAACCTGATCCATCATACTAACTTGGGCCAACCAAAGCCCAACCCGAGCATATAAGTTTTTGGCTAGGCATCTCGGGTTGGAGGTTGGGTTAGGGTTGGGGATTTTAGTACTTGGGTTGGGCTTGGGTTGACCCCCAACCCGACCCAACCGGCCCAAGTTGCAGCCCTATCAGAGGGATCTTGGATCGAAGAAATCCCAAGATATTTGCAGGTCGGAACAGAGAAATTAAGCTTGGGATCGAAGGAAACTACTTGGAGGGTGTCTGGGGGCTTTTTTCCCCTCCTATTTTTCCCTTTTACCCCCATTCCCTCGTTTTCCGTGCATCGCCTAGGTTCAGATTAATTGTAAAATAAGACAACCACTCAACAAGGATAGAACTTTATTATCGTGGGAGTTTGCATTAGGTCCATTTAATAACATTCCATTAACTATAGGTCCCAACAAAACATTCCCATTAAGAGAGATCCACAGTTTAAAATTTAATTGCAATAGATCCAGTAGCTAGTAAAATACCTCATATGCCCATCCATTGATCATCTAGTTAATCCTATTTCACAACACGACAAAATCGCTTCGGAATTCCAAAACATTTTTGTCTGTGTTGTGAAATCCTAACTCTATTCTATAACCTAAATAGTGATCTTAAGCCTAAACCTAATTCTATACCCCTAACAGTGAACCCTAAACCTAAACCTAACTGAAATCACTATAGTAGTCCTAAATCACTATGGCAGTCCGAAATCACTGCAGTAGTCTGAAAACTATAACATGCCAAAATCATTGTAGCAGTGCAAAAATACTATAGCAGTCAAAAATCATTATAAACATACCAAAATCATTGTAGGCATTGTAATAGTGACATTGTAGGTTTCAAGGATAGATCGCATTGTCAAAAAAACAACGCATCAAAAGCTATTGGAAGATACCGCTTATGCATTAAATTAGTTGTACAATATTACAAAGAGAGAGGGAGAGAGAGACTAGGGTTTTGAGGAGAAAACTCCTTGTTTTGATTCTTTATCATTACATAAAACTACATTTCCTTATATAAGAAGAGAACGCACACCATTACAATACCACAACTAAGGTGGGACTAATAGTTATACTACGTCTAATACCGCCCGTCAAACTTATGTAAGGTATAAACCGACACCAATTTGCTTAATAAAAGAAAGAAAAAAAAATTACATCAAATATCCCATTTTTATGCTGATAGGGCGAGGGTGGTCTACAACCAAGTCGTCCTGGAAACTTGATTGACCTACAGATAGGGTAACTGGGGGAACCCGGCCAACATTTAAGTAGGTCAACCGGGGAGCAAGCAATGATCACTAAGAATCGAAGCGGATGAAATCGAATGTGATAAAAGGTGATAATGAAGGAGGCTGAAAGGGGAGAGATCGGGTAAGAAAGGTGTGGATGCGTAAGACCCTGTAGGAAGCAAGCACTCGGCCGAAGCAAATACTCGACACCTCCTAGAAGATCTCAATCATCACAGACAAGGGAGAGAAATAGAGTCGTAGGTCGGATAGGGTCACACGGCAAGGGAGAGAGAGAATCCGTTGCACGACAAGGGAGGGAGAGAGAATACGAAAGCCGTCACAAGTGTAACTGGAGAGAGGAGATCTAAAGGTCTGTGCGAACAGGGAGAGAGGATCCAAGAGGAAAGAAAGGATCTCGATCGAAAAGAAAGAGGATCTCGATTGGAAGAAGATGTTGGGTATCAATCCCGCTAGGAGAGTGGCTCGATCGGAGGGAGAGAGATTTCGATCGGTAGAGCGCAGGGCATGAGCGTAGGTACATGCTCAATCAGATTGGTATAGCGCAGGTACAGTAGGACCAGTAGAGCGCAAGGCGCAAGCGAACTGACAGAGCGCAAGGGCGCAAGCATACCAACAAAACGTAAGGGCGCAGGGTGCAAGTGCAGGGCGTAGGCGTACCGACAAAGCATAGGGGCATAGGGTATGAGTGCAGGGCACAAGTGTACCAAAAAAGCGCAAGGGCGCAAGTGCAAGACACAGTCGAACCGACATAGCACAAGGGCACAGGGCATGAGTGCAGAACGTAGTTGAATCGACATAGCACAAGGGTGCAGGGCGCAGGCGACCGAACCAAAAGAGCTTTGACAGAGTGCAGGGCAAGAGTGCAGGTGCAGACGGATCAGTAGAGCATAGTGCGCGGGTGGACTGGTAGGGCGCAAGGGCATAGGTCGCAGGCACCGACAGGGTGCAGGGCACAGGCGTGCGAACCAGAAGAGCGTAGGTGGTGGTCGGCACGAGGAAGGTGGACTCCGATAGGGGCTGCACACAAGGAAGGAGTCTGGATGAAGAAGGGGAGCTCGGGTAACTGCGATCGAGTAATGGGGTCGAATAAGGACTGCTATGATCAATTAAAGAGAGAGAGAAAGGAAAGAGATCAAGAGAAAGATAGAGAGAGAAAAGTAACGGTTGGGATGAGGTTTAGAGAGAAGGGGGCTGCAATATGGAAAGAGAATTAAGAGAGAGAAAAGAGAGAGAAAGATCACGCGGTTAAGTCGGGCTAGAGAGAGAATCCCGAAGAGAGAAGAGAGAGAGATATCGGAGGGATAGCTGCGATCCGAAATCGAGAGAGAAGAGAGATGTTCAGATCAGAGAGAGAGAGGAAATCGCAGAAGAAATAGAGAGAATCCCGGAGAAAGAATAGAGAGAATCCCAGAGAGAGAAGAGAGAGATCGGAGGGACAACTAGGATCAGAAATCGGGAGAGAAGAGAGATATTCGGATGAGAGAGAAAATCGCAGAAGAAATAGAGAGAATCCCGGAGAAAGAATAGAGAGAATCCCAGAGAGAGAAGAGAGAGAGATCGGAGGGACAACTATGATCAGAAATCGGGAGAGAAGAGAGATATTCGGATGAGAGAGAGAGAGAGAGAGAAAATCATAGAAGAAATAGGGAGAGAGAGAGAGAGGGAGACGCTCGCGACGGAGCGCGCCTCGTGTGCGACTTGGACACGAGAGAGGAGAGTCGGCTGGTGGCAGAGCACAGCCATCTGGTGCAGATCATGCAGGTGGCCGGTGGTCACACACAGAGCAACACAGGGCGGTCGGTGCTCACAGGCTTGTCGGGGATCGTTCGGCCGGTTGGGCGACGTTCGGCCGAGGTCCGCACAGATCACAAGGGGAGGGAGGATAAGGTCCACATAGTGACGCCTGGCGCACGAGGAGGCCTGCGTAGGGAGACGACAGCTTGATCTGACGGTGCAGGCAACGACGAGCGCAGGGCACGGGGGCCGGATCAGAGTTGGTCAGACGCAGCAGAGGAGTTGGGACTCAAGCTCGCGCTAGTGATCGCAGATCTAAAGAAGCCTTGTAGATCTGGAGGAGGTATGGAGCTTGTCGAAGAGGCAGATCTGGCAAGGTCTAGCTGCAAATCCGACGACGAAGCTACAGATCTATCGGAGAAGGCCTGGCTCGCAATGTCTGATCAGGTCGACGACGGAGCGAGGTCTGCAGATCCGACGACGAAGCGAGATTCGGCGGCGACGGAGTGAGGTCTGCAGATGAGGGCTGCGAGGTAGATCCGGTGGGAGGCTCCAGGTGCTGCTCGTCGGCGGGTAGGTCTGGTCGGAGAAGAGGAACCAGATGGCAAAGAGACATCTCGAAGAGGTAGAGATAGGATCCGTGTGGGTCCGCTCTCGTAGACGATGGCAAGGTAGATCTCCAGAGGAAAGACTTGAGTCAAGAGGGAGACCGAAGAGGAAATAAGGTTTACTATTCCGGTCCTCCTTGAAGTCACCGTCGGCGACGACCGAGGAGGCCGAGGCTGGAGAAGAACACCGTAACCTTAGGCCAGAACGACTGGCTTTGATACCATGTTACAAAGAGAGGGAGAGAGAGACTAGGGTTTTCGGGAGAAAACTCCTTGTATTGATTCTACATCATTACATAAAACTATATCTCCTTATATAAGGAGAGAACGCAAACCATTATAATACCACAACTATGGTGGGACTAATAGTAATACTATATCCAATAAACAGGATCACCCCTTAAACAGAATCCATTATGTGGACTAAATGTAAACTGAAACTTTTGTCCGGATTAATTGTAAGTGCATACTACTCTAAAAGACCTGCACCTGACCTAATTACACCTTTAATATTTTCAAAACAGTCCTATACCGGCCCTGCTCAAATGATTCGTGGGTGCTACCATATTCTTAGCACCCCTTCTCTGCACCCACAATAAATTTGTCCAAAACAAGTGATTCTTGATCCTAAAGAATCCGATATCTTGGTACTTGTTACATGGCAGGTAGCTCTACTGATCCCAATACAATTTATTGACCTGGAAAGGCACATGTGCTTTAATAGCGTCTGATTCCCCCCCTTAGAACTCACCTCAGGCTCCACCTGATTTCCTTAATTCTCATGATTTTGTATCAGAAATCAAATTTTATTTTAAGCCCTTAACTAAGTTGACCCGAAATTATATAGGGGCATGCTATGCTGCGCATGCGGTGCGTGCGGCACTGCACCGCAGCCGCCTAATGCACGCGCTGCATGCATGTACAGTGTCGCACTTACCGAATGCCGCATTATAGCATCTCTCTCTCTCTCTCTCTCTCTCTCTCTCTCTCTATATATATATATATATATATATATATATATATATATATATATATATATTCATAATCCGAAGTCCGTACCATTACTTCGCTTGTGTAGCGACTCTTGAGCCCAGGTGCATAACTTCTTCTGCTTTGTGTGACGCACTCTGTTCGATGTGTAACCCCCCACCCATTCCGCTGCGGCGACTTCCTGCCTTTCCTATGCTCTAATGTCTCGCAACTACTACTATTGTAAGCCACCGATCGATTGACGGAGTGCAAAGTACCCCCTCCCTAAAAAAAAAAAAAATTCAAGACTTAATAAGGTCTACTTGTACTTTTGTTTAGTTGAGCGGTTAGTTTATTTGGGTTGTGCCGGGATGCACATGCATTTGGTGGCTGCCATGTCTCATCAATGCAGATTCCAGATTTTATAATGGAGGGTTTGATGTGAAAGATGAATGGGAAGCACTGCACAAACCCTAATTAATTTTTAAGAAAGAGAGGAGGTTGGATGTGGGGGTTGCTAATCTGGATAGAGACTAGTAAGTGGACATTCATATAATATTGCATGTTGGTCAATGGTCGAGGATGAAGAGGAGAAGAAGGAGAAGAAGAAGAAGAATGAGAAGGAGAGGATATCAGACTTGTACTTAACCAATTAGATTAACAGGTAAAAACCTGCATTAGCTTCGAAAAGGTAAAATATAAAATCTGCGAAATTGTTCTCTAGGTTTTCAGTAACTATGAACTCCATTTTCCTATTGATTAGGTAGCCTCTGATCGAACTCGTGACGGAAATTTCGCAAAACATGGCACGAGCTGGGCCGTGGTCGCAGGCTGGTTTCGGGAACAAGCTAACCCATTCAGGGGAGGAAGCTTGATCCTGTAAAAAGTTCGAAGCTTGGAGAAGAAAGGCATTTGATGATGGGGTTCTTTAATCCTAATTAAAAATATTTTATGCGATTAAGTAATTTGTCTAATTTTTTTTTAATGATAGTATAAACTTTGTGAAGCATATTGTTTCAATAGGGTTTTCGCATATAGACCTCTGAAAACTAGGCTAATTACATATTAACCCTTGAAAACTTCATATCGATTGTTGTTAACTAACGTCGATTTAGAGAGCATATTCCAAGTATATTCATGGTTTACCATCACCCACTGTTTTTTTTTTTTTTTTTTTTGAGTAATTCATTGAAGGGGAGGAGGTCACAACAGGACCACCCATGACTGAGAAGAAACAAAACAGACAAACACCAGATCTATAAGAGAATAAAAAAAAATCAAAAGAGAAACCCTAACAAAATAACCAACACCAAGCTGGAACCACCTTAGCTCGATGAAGAGGATGAGTAGCACCCACCTCTACCACTGGGAACCACAATCCAGTTGCCGTTACCAGATAGACTTTAACCATGGTCTGTCTTTCAACCGAGAGCTCAATGACTTTGCCTCATTTTTTTTTTTGTGTGTGATTCTTTGGGTTTAATTTTTCCTTTTATAGGTTAACTAAAGGTAAAGCACGAATATACATATAATAACTTCTCCAAATAGACCAGTTAACCTGAAGAATTTTTTTTTTCTTTTTGAGAAATAACCAGAAGAGTCTATTTGCACAGGTAATATAGAGGGTGTTTGGCATGAGGAGTTGCTATTTCGCTTAAACCTCATCCAGAAGGGGGTAATCTCGTCAATTACCATTTCAATGTATTCTGATGCGTCATCATTCCAATTAGCGTAGAAACGGACTGAGTGATAAATTATTACTCCGAAGTCCTTCATTCCACCGCAACAAACAATATTCATTGATGGAACTGCAGATAGAAACTGATGGGTCCAGAACGATACCACCCCCAAAGTTTCCAGGAGGAATCGATATACAAATATGAAAATTTTAGGGGTTGCTACACAACTAGCCTCGCATCCAGGGGTGTATATGCAAGAATCCCTATTTTAATTCATGTGGCATTAAGTTGTAAGGTTTGGAGTCTCTTTGACTGAATAAAATATAATGAGCCAGCTTACCTGCCAATTCTGTCGTCTAGTGAAGCCACAGATACTTGGGGGTTTCTCTAAGTTAAGTATGGGATTGTTTCTTTCTTGAGTTGTCTTCATCTCTGATGAGGTGGCTCTCTACTGTTCTACATTCCCTTTGATAAGGGGGGGGGGGGGGGGGGGGGGGGGAGGGGGGGCCTTGGATCATGATCCAATAGTTTATGGGGGGGGGCCCTTGGATCATGATCCAATAGTTTATGCTAACTGTCTGCAGTTTGTTAAATGGCATGGATCCACACATTGACCTCTTGGGAGAGATGCTCATGAACTGTTGAGTTGGTTGGAAGTTTCATTATCCATGGCCCTCAGTTTTGAATTCCTTCTGCAAAATCATTAGGTAAGAGCAAGTGGGTTGCCATGGATTACCCTTACCAATGCCAGGAATCCTCTTATGAATTGGAATTTCCAGAAAATGGGTTTGTTCCCAAGTTATTTCCATAAGTGGGATTTCGGTCCAGGGCAAAGCTTTACCGGTGGATAGGGTCATCCTCATGACGAGGTCGTTGATCCATCGTTGGACATCCTGCGCTTCTGCGGGTACCAAGAGTTTTCTGTTGAACCTTTATAATAAACAGGTAGGGGTCCAGGCCGAACCCCCCCTCATTCTCCGAGAGGGATTTCTCAAAAGAAAAAAAAAAATTCCATAAGTGGGATTTCAGTTCCGCAGTGGGATTTGCAAATCTTAGGTGTTTAGCTGAGAAATAAAATCCCGGGCCGTCTAAGGATCGAATCCTAGGATTGTCGCACATCGTGTGACACATAAATAAAGCGGTGCGCTTGTGGGCAGAAACAAGGCTAGGCTCGGTCTTTAGAGAGGAACAAAAAATTTCTTTGTGTTCCGGCAGTTGTTAAACTTCGAATCATGATTTCTCTTGTGCAATGGCACTAACAGACGTCGCTCTAACCAGGATAACTATGTTCTCTTCAAAAAAAAAAAAAAAACGGCCAACTTAACTGAAAAATATTAAACCCAATTAAGTTGAATGTCTGATCCGATATGGATTTAAACTATTTTTCAAGGGGAAAATGTATAGTCATGAGAGTTGAATTAGCTTAATTTTTTCTTGGTAGGTCTGCAATGGTTCTAAAGCTGAGGAACAGAAATAGGATGGAAAATTGCTCTCTTTTATGGATCTGGATGCTCAACAAAAGTAGGTATGGCAACGGTGCAGTTTCGGTGCGATTTTGGGTAAAACCAAAACCGCACTGCAACACCGAACCGTGACACCGAAACCGCACCGCACCGCGACGGTGTACCATATGTAAAACTGAAACCGCACCATACGGTGCGGTGTGGTGCGGTGCACCGCGGTTTAACATTATAATGGCCTAAACGGTGCGATTTTTTTGCGGTTTTGGGTAAAACCGAAACCGCACCGCAACACCGAAACCGCAATCCGAAACCGCACCGCACCGCACCGCGACGGTTTTATATTTTGGCAAACCAAAACCGCACCATGCGGTGCAGTTTTTCGCGGTTCACGGTTTTAAACCGCACCGTTGCCATCCCTAAACAAAAGGGGGTATTGTGCTACCATTGAAAACTATAGGGACCGGTTTGGAACAAAAAGCCTTCAAGGGGGTTAAGTGATTTTGGAGTAAACTTCAGAGGGGTAAAATGTAATTTTACCAAAAAAACTATATACTGATCTTCAAAGGCCAGTTTCTCATTTCATCTCAGTGAATCTGAAGGGCTGGTGGCGAACTGTGAACTCATGGCTTCCTGCTGGTTTGAGTGATAACTTTCTCACTTCTTTTTTATTGGAACAAAGGTGGCATGAGAATATCGGATTGGATTCTGTGTAGACTCCCAGCCAGTCTTATGTGTTTTGTCTACTCTCCAGCCCTACTTTTAATGTATAATATTTGAGTAATACTATTGAGCCATCCAATTTTCCAGCCAGACCGAGGCATCCCCATCTAGCACCTATTGTGGGGGATTCTTTTGCCGTGTAAGATTTTCATCAACAAAGCATCCCCATCTAGCATTTATTGTGGGGGATTCTTTTGCCGTGTAAGATTTTCATCAACAATCAATCCAATCGAACACTGTTGCACTGTAGCATAGACATTGTATAGTACAAAGGGTAGAGAGTAAAGAATAGACACTGCTACGTCTCCGTGCGATAAGGCTCAATCTTGAATCCACTCACTGTAACATCCGCTCTAAACATACAAGATATTGTCCGCTTTGTCCGTGCCCACAAGAAAACTTCCCAGGGTGGTCACCCATCCTGGTACTACTCTCGTTCGAGCACGCTTAACTACGGAGTTCTTACGAAATCCGTAGCGGCGCACGGTTTTAAAACGCGTCTTTTATATTTGGGAGGAGAAATTATATAAGTAGCTCATGATCTTCTTCTCTCCAAGCGATGTGGGGCTAACTCGTGGCATTGTACACCTTACCTCACCTCACCTCAGCCATCTTGGTATCCCAACCTCAGGAGTCTTGGTTATTGAATCTTGGTCGTCACAATCCACCCCCCTTAGGGCACACGTCCTCGTGTAGGGTTAGACCCCCCCCATCCCGAGAAGAGCCGGCTTTGATACCATTTTGTAACATCTGCCCCCAAACATACAAGATATTGTCCGCTTTGCCCGTGCCCGCATGAGAACTTTTCAGGGTGGTCACCCATCCTGGTACTACTCTCGCCCGAGCACGCTTAAATATGGAGTTCTTACGAAATTCATAGTGGCGCACGGTTTTAAAACGCATCTTCTATGTTTGGGAGGAGAAATTATATAAGGAGCACATGATCTCCTTCTCTCTAGGCGATGTGAGGCTAACTCGTGGCATTGTACACCTCACCTCATCCATTTTGGCATCCCAGCCTCAGGAGTCTTGGCTCTTGGCTATTGGCTATTTGATCTTGGTCGTCACAATGGGCAGATCCAGTTTCAGGTCAGTAGTAGCCGGTGGTTAGAAGCAGGCGTGATCTTGGACCAGCAGTGATCAGATATCTCGTTAGTAGCTAGTAGTTTTGTTTCCTTCAATATTTGGTGTAATTGGGAATTCGTATTGACATGTTTAGATTTCCCTTCTCGGTTGGTATTGTTGGTTAGTTTTTGTTAGTTGTGGTAATATCTATTGCTCGATATCAGTTGACATACAGTAGACCTCTCTTCAAGGCTACCTTTTCAGTAGCGTAGATTTCACCATTAAAAGTTTTAGAAAAAAAATGGTAATATTTTATCAAATCAATCCAAACCCATAACTTCTACCCTTCTCACCTCCCGAGTTGGATAGTTTTCCCTTGTGTTGGAAATTGAGGCTTGACATTAACTCTGAAAAAGTAAAGTCACTCTCGACAGGCAGAGGAGTACTTATATAAGTAGACAAATATTAAAGTAGGGGAGAGATAAGACGATCGGGCTGAGGTCCAAAATCTACTATGTTCTTGAGGAGTTATTTTCATAAACCTATCTATTCTTCGTTTGAGCTTTGCAACCCTAAAAACGGAAAAGTTATCTTTGTAGTGAAAATTTGGATCCGGATCTGATGTCGAGTCCGCTATTTTTAGAGAATGGAAGTCACCAGGTCCCAAGGTGATTTCTGCAAGCGGGCTACCGAGTCCCAGACAATCTTTGGGGATCCCTTAGGGGCTGCCGGTCCCCAAGCTGATTTCGTGGGTCCCATTCAGGGTTGGTGGGTGCCTGAGCTCTCATCTTTGGACTCAGGCAGGACTGATGAACCCCTGAGGTATCCTCATGGCCTCTAGCCAGGACTGTGGGCCCTATGCTATCCTCGTGTCCCCCAGATAATGTTGGTGGGTCCTTGAGCCGTCGTTGTGAACTTGTGAATTCATTAGCTAAATTTTACACCAACAGCTATCACAATTGTCCCTTTGCCTGCCAGTCGAGCTGAGTGTGATTCACCTATTGAGTCTGGGTAAAACGAGTGGCTGTGAAGGTGTAGCTTCAGGATGGGTTGTTCTAGGCGGCAAGCGAGACTGTTGTGAAGCATTTTCAATAATATTTTTCTTACAACAAATACGTGATTCACATACTTAAGCTAATTAGGTTACTATATGGGTTTTGTCATGGTTATACTTATGACTGCAAATTTTGTGATTTTTGCCTTGGTTGGTTGGGGAAGGGGGAGCCACCGCTTGGGATCACCTCCTCTCCAGCGGTGTTGGACTCTATTGTTAAGTGTGTTGAGTTTGGGTAGGAGTACTCGATATATTTGGCGGGTTGATAGGTCAGTTATATGGGAGTATTGTGGCCGGCCAGGTGTTTTTCTTCGGTGGTGACTCGTCTATGAATATCTATAAATTCTAGTTCGTGGATTATGAGAGACTGAGACAAAACTGAGAATGACTTGTAACCGAGTAGCTACTTATTCTTTTTGTTTTGAAGCATAGTGGTATCAGAGTGAAATGAGAACATGGGCAACTGTCGAACCTTATTAAAAAAAAACAATATTTTTTCAGTGTATGTGTGCTTGCGTTTTGTCCATGTTGTTTTATTTAACATCTGCTAACTTGTTGAGTAGCTCTCAGTGATGTCCAAGGATACCCTCATCTCATCGGCACACTCGCGGCATCTTTAAAAGATTATAGCTACTAAGTGAAGTTGGTTAGGTACATCGAGAAGTCACCTTGGGGGAGATCAGTGGCTCAGAGCACATAATTGATGGATGACAATGAGGAAGAGGAGATTTGAATATTACAAGAGAAGTTGATCGTATAAATTCCAAGAGAAGATTTGAAGATTATAAGAGAAGAAGTTCCGCCAACTTGTTCTTTTTTTTCAAAGATGTACTTGTTCTTGTTAGAGCGATGCATGTAAGTCCCATTGCACAAGAGAGACCACGGGTTCAAAGTTAGCCAGCTGCAAAAGCTTGGTAAGACAAGCCCGGGATTCGATCCTAATAATACATTGGAGGGAAACAATGGGGCTAACCACTATGTCTTTCCATTAATCATCTAGTTAAACCGGTTTGACAACACCAAAAGCGTTTCAGAATTCTAAAATGTTTTTATCGTGTTGTGAAACCCTAACCCTAATTCTATATCCTAAATAATGAACCCTAACCGTAAATCCTAATAGTGAACCCTAACCATAATTCTATACCCCTAATAGTAAACCCTAACCTAATTATTAGATCTAACTCATCGTAATTGCTACAGTGCAAGTAACATTAATAATATTGCATGTAACATTCTTAATAAATTTATATGTAATATTACATGTAACATTATTAATATTTCACTTAACATTAATAATGTTCATATGACATTGATTAATGTTACATGTAACATTGTTAATATTATATGTAATGTTAAGAATATTACATGTAACATTAATAATGTTACATATAACATTATTAATAATTTTATATATAACATTCATGTACAAGCCTCCCTGATTAATTATTCTGGTAACACACCGAAAGTTTTGCTAATCAGTCCTAATCCGATTAACCCGCGAAGCTACCCAGAGTGCGACGTGAGTTAAACTCTAGTGATTCTAAACTTATGTTACTCTCTCGTAACCCTGTTTCCTACTATACTCTGATAATCTTTAGTCCCTCCGAATACTGGTGTCATGATTCGACTCGGGTGGTGGGGAGCACCGTCAGAACCCGATTGATCATCTGACTAGGATTTGATAACTTGTCATCTATAACACCACACACCTTCCGATGTTAAGTCTAGAATCCAGAACGTCCAACCCCTAGGTCTGGATTAATTGTATGGATAAATTGACTCATCAAAATGCACTCATCCAACACTAGATGTCAGATAATCGGTTTGTAGGGATTGTATGTCACTCTAGTGCCAGTCGGGTAACCCAACATACTATGGTATTGGACTATGGAGGGTCCGCACACATTGACACATCAAAGCCCCACATAACTGGTTAACTCAGGGTACATGGTCCTTTAGGGTTGAGGACAGATTATTTATAATAGTAAGATGATTAATGTACCACTGTCTGAATCATTGATCTGTGCACCATCTTGGTTCCTGTTCAACACAATCATCGTGTTAGGGTAGGTGAATGAGAATCATATGTTCCCATGGTGGAGACTTCACCACATCCTCTACCTGTCAACAACTTATTTCTGGTGAAGCGACTGACACTACCAAAGCTGTGAACTAGTTCTAGATCTATACAGAACTAGTCCACTGGGTCTCCCAAGCATGAACCCACCTGCACCTCAGTAGCCTAATGTGTTCCCTAGGGTCCTTTATTATATATGAATTATCATACACCAAAGTAGTATTATAATTATATAAATAACCAAAGTCATTTTTGTTAATGTTAATACAGAAAATTCACACTCGGACACACGAGCTATAATATTTTTATGTCAAATAGTGAGAAGTTAAGATAAGGTAACATGTAAGCCAAGATTATTACCTAGTAACTGGGGCATCCGACCTAACTAGTTGGAGTTTTGAGTCAAACAGTTAGAAATCAAAGTGATATAAGGAAGTAGTCTAGTATAACCTCGTAGTCTGAGCTAGTAAGGTCCGTAGGGGTATCTCCACACCTAGTGCCTCAAATCCATCTGGCTACGGAGTCATTGATATTAAAGGGCTACGTAGAAAGCTTAAAGGGTTGGACATTGCACAGAGTCCTTAAAAAAGTATAATAAGTATATATATATATGGGCATGCTATAATGCGGCATGCGATAAGTGCGGCACCGTACCGCAGCCGTCTGATGCACCCGTTGTGTGCATCGCATGCACGCAGCAGTGCATCAGACGGTTGTAATGCGGTGCCGCACTCACCGCATTCCCCATTATAGCATGCTCCTATATATATATATATATATATATATATATATATATATATATATATATATATATATATATATATATATATATATATATATATATATATATATATATATATATATATATATATATATATATATATATATATATATATATATATATATATATATATAGAGGAATGGGATGCTGCCTATCAAAGCAGCATTTTTTGCTGCTTTGAGACATTGTTTGACCATCCTAGAAGTTTTGGAATTTGATGAAATTTGGTGAGGGTGTTGTATAGGGTAAGATGATCATCCTCACAAATTTTCATCAAATTCCAAAACTTCTAGGGGGTTCAAATGGTCGAAGCAAAATCAGTCGTCTGCAGTCACCGTTAAAATCTGCAGCATTTTGCTTCGACTATTTGACCCTCTTAGAAGTTTTGGAATTTGATAAAAATTTGTGAGGATGATCATCTTACCCTAGACAACACCCTCACCAAATTTCATCAAATTCCAAAACTTCTAGAATGGTCAAACAATGTCTCAAAGCAGCAAAAACGCTGCTTTGATAGGTAGCATCCCCTTCCTCATATATATATATATATATATATATATATATATATATATATATATATATATATATATATATATATATATATATATATATATATATATATATATATATATATATATATATATATATATATATATATATATATATACATGGCTGTTACGTTGAGCTGTGAGCTACGGGAGGAGAAAATGAGCTGCCCTTATATTGATCTTCCTAGGAGTTTTGAAATTTGATGAAATATGGTGAGGGTGTTATCTAGGATAAT
Source organism: Chamaelirium japonicum (assembly GCA_947650365.1). Classification (NCBI taxonomy): domain Eukaryota; kingdom Viridiplantae; phylum Streptophyta; class Magnoliopsida; order Liliales; family Melanthiaceae; genus Chamaelirium; species Chamaelirium japonicum. The sequence goes on from OX393559.1 coordinate 31,780,633, forward strand.
ATGATCATCCTCACCAATTTTCATCAAATTCCAAAACTTCTAGGGTCATCAAATGGTAGAAGCATTATCTACCGTCCGTAGTCACCGTTAATTTTACTTCTACCATTTGATGACTCTAGAAGTTTTGGAATTTGATAAAAATTGGTGAGGATGATCATCTTATCCTAGATAACACCCTCACTAAATTTCATCAAATTCCAAAACTCCTAGGGGGATCAAAATAAGGGTAGCTCATTTTCTCCACCCGTAGCTCACAGCTCACTGTAACGTTCCTCTCTCTCTCTCTCTCTCTCTCTCTCTCTATATATATATATATATATATATATATATATATATATATATATATATATATATATATATATATATATATATAGAGAGAGAGAGAGAGAGAGAGAGAGAGAGGAATGATAAAATGCGGCGTGCGGTATGTGCGGTGTCACACCGCAGCCATCTGATGTACCCGATGCGTGTGTGTGATGCACGCAGCGATGCATCAGATGGCTGCGGTGCGACACCACGCACGCCGCATCCTAACACGCCCTTATATATATATATATATATATATATATATATATATATATATATATATATATATATATATATATATATATATATATATATATATATATATATATATATATATATATATATATATATATATATATATATATATATATATATATATATATATATATATATATATATATATGAACCTGGTCCGTTCACTATTTTTTATGAATATCAATGAATTCTAAATATTGCTTAAAGTTAATAGTAGGATAGTAGTCTAATGGCATTAAGCTAAGCCCTCACTACACAGGAGTGATCATGCAGAGATAACCTTATTCACAATTTAATTTAGAACAAACAATGTATAATTTTTAAAAATTATTGGTTTTGACACAACTTCCTACAATTAGATTTGTCTCTCTAAGAATGTTGGTTCTACAACTTCATATGGTACTAATATGCTTATACTCATACCTTCATATATTTTCAATAACGAATTTACCTTTGTCTATTGCTATTATTAATTAAATCTTCTCTTATTCTTTTATTTGCTCGAGGACGAGCAAAGTATAAGTTTTGGGGTATGATCGGTGCAAAAATGCATCATATTTATACCCATAAAGTTATTCTTTATCACCCACTTTCATACCATTATCAATACTCTTATGTGTGTGTGTCTAACTTGTAGAAATTAAGCTATTGTACAAAAAACGATTCAAACGGAGCAAATTAAAGAAAAAGCAAAAAGAAAAGTTATTTTATAGTTAACTTTGGATCTCTGGTTGGATGTGAGGATACTTCGTTCAGAGCTTCGAAATGAGCCCAAGAACGTTTAATTCTGACAACCGAGTCAAAAGTTATGGCCAAAACAAGTTCGTGTGTAGGGCTGAAAACAACATAAAATGCATAATCGATCGATCGGTCTGAAGCCCGATCGATCGACTATGCACGACCGAGATAGCAACAGGAGCACGTTTTGTTACGTATTTTGATAGAGTTTCTTTTGGGAAAACCCTAGGATGAAACCCTACACTACAAATAGGCCAGGCATTTTGGGACCATCAAACAAAACTTTTCGACCCCAGAAGCTGTCACGAAGAGTAGAGCAGAGTTTGCATCCATAGCTATGTCGCAGAGCTTCTTTTCAATTGTTATCATACTCGGCTAAAGTAACATCTAGGGTTTCGATGAAACCCTAATTTATGTAGTTTTATTTTGTGTTTCAATTAAGGTTTATGTAATTGATTCGAATTATGCATGCAATCTTCTATTCGTTTATTCTATTGGTTGATTTTGTTGAATATGTTGATGATATGAAATATTTTTAATAAGATTTAACTAGATATAGATTTGCATGCTATTGTTTTTCATGACATATTGTCGCACGAGAGATGCACTGTGCCAACAAAAGACGATCCGTGCCCAGAAGGACGGATCGTGCCTACCGAAAACGGTTCATGTTATACGGGCAACGGTAAGACCATATATAATCACTGCACCTATGATGCATCCCTGAGATGGGTCATGCTTAAGGTAGACTGTCCGTTCCCAAGAGGACGGATCGTTCTAACCACAGATGACCTGTGGGGGAAAAATCTTCGTGCCGACCCGAAGACTTCACCTCACCTGTCAATTGAGGTTTGAGTCGAAGATCGTTGTTCAATCTATTGATTGGAGTTGCCGTTCTCAATACACAAGCAGAAAGAGATGCAATCAGAGAATAGACACGAGATGTGATCTTGGAGTTCAACCAAAGCCTACATCTCCGTGCTATAGGGAGCAACCCGAATTCACTAATTATTTTCTCGAAGTGACCTCGACAGGCCGAGTGTCAATGATGCCTCTCCGATCTCTTCGAAGATAAGAAGAAGAAGATCGAGGAGAGGTGAAGGATGGGAAGTTAGAAAATTCCAGAGCTCTGGTTTCTGAAAATCAGATCTCAGAACTGGAAAATCGGATTATTTACATTTGAAGGGTCTGCTATTTATAGAGAAATCCTAGAGTAGATGACGGTTTCTTGTTGCTTCTGGAAGAAACTCCAGACAGGGCTGGTGGGTCCCGTGGCTGTCTCTTGGGGATTCCACAGGCAGGGCCGGTGGGTCCCGCGGTAGTCTTCGGGGGCCCACCAAGCAGGGCCGGTGGGTCCCATTGCTGTCTCCTGGGGATTCCACAGGCAGGGCTGGTGGGTCCTGCGGTAGTCTTTGGGGGCCAACCAGGCAGGGTCGGTGGGTCCCGTTGCTGTCTTCGGGGGCCCGCCAGGCAGGGCCGGTGGGTCCCGTGGCAGTCTTCGTGGGCCCACCAGGCAGGGCTGGTGGGTCCCGCGGTAGTCTTCGTGGGCCCACCAGGCAGGGCCGGTGGGTCCCGTGGTGGTCTTCGGGGGCCCACCAAGCAGGGCCGGTGGGTCTCGCTGCTTGCAGACTTCTTGCCAAAATTTGCACCCATAGTTACCCCCTCCAAGTTAGCTAAGAGGCCACTTTGGCTGGCTTGGATTCTTGGTGCAAAACTAACGACCCCCTGTCACAAGTGCAAAAGGAGCTTGTCGAGTGTTAGCGTTAAAAAAGGCTGATTGGTCAATTTCTGACTGATCGGTCAAGTCTGACCAATCGGTTAAATTCAACCGGTCGAGGTTGATGGGATCGGGCAAAAGGCCAAGTTTTTTGCCCGATCCAGTAGAAACTCGACCGATCGGTTGAATTTGATCGATCGATCAAGTCTGACCGATCGGTTAAATTCAACCGGTCGAGGTTGGTGGGATCGAGCAAAAGGCCAAGTTTTTTGTCCAATCCAGTAGAAAATCGACCGATCGGTTGAATTTGACCGATCGGTCAAGTCTGATCGATCGGTTAAATTCAACCGGTCGAGGTTGGTGGGATCAGGCAAAAGGCCAAGTTTTTTGCCCGATCCAGTAGTAAATCGACCGATCGGTTGAATTTGACCGATCGGTTAAATTCAACCGGTCGTGGTTGGTGGGATCGGGAAAAAGGCCAAGTTTTTTGCCCGATCCAGTAGAAAATCGACCGATCGGTTGAATTTGACCGATCGGTCAAGTCTGACCGATCGGTTAAATTCAACCGGTCGAGGTTGGTGGGATCGGGCAAAAGGCCAAGTTTTTTGCCTGATCCAGTAGAAAATCGACCGATCGGTCAAGTCTGACCGATCTGTTAAGTTCAACCGGTCGAGGTTGGTGGGATCGGGCAAAAGGCCAAGTTTTTTGCCCAATCCAGTAGAAAATCGATCGATCGGTTGAATTTGACCGATCGGTCAAGTCTAATCGATCGGTTAAATTCAACCGGTCGAGGTTGGTGGGATCGGGTAAAAGGTCAAGTTTTTTGCCCGATCCAGTAGAAAATCGACCGATCGGTTGAATTTGACCGATCGGTCAAGTCTGACCGATCGGTTAAGTTCAACCGGTCGAGGTTGGTGGGATCGGGCAAAAGGCCAAGTTTTTTGCCCGATCCAGTAGAAAATCGACCGATCGGTTGAATTTGACCGATCGGTCAAGTCTAACCGATCGGTTAAATTCAACCGGTCGAGGTTGGTGGGATTGGGCAGAAGGCCAAGTTTTTTGCCCGATCCAGTAGGAAATCGACAGATCGATTAAATTTGACCGATCGGTCAAGTCTGACCGATTGGTTAATTTCAACCGATTGGTTAAGTCTTGAACCTGTCGAGTTGAAACGGCAGAAGAGCCTGTTTTCTGCACGATCTTTTGGTAAATTACCCGATCGTCTGCCTATCGATCGGGTAAAGTCTTCGAGCGGCGATGGAGTTTGATTTTTCTGCTTGAATCTGCTGTCCATCTGGATCGGTGAGTCTTTTGAACCGGTGGTTCGGTTGGACCGGCGGTCTGCTTGGACCGGTGGTTCAAATGGTTCGACGCTTCGTCTGGTCCGACGGTTCGCCTGGTTTTGCGCTTGCTACGGATTGACGCCACGTGTCCCTGCAAAAACATGGGATTTGATTTGGTGATGACACGTGTCTTCTTGATCTGCGCGCCAGTTTCCTCTGGGTATATAAGCCTCTCCGGGTTTCATTTTTGCCTCGCGCTTCCAGAATTTTTCGAAGTCCAGAACTCTTCGCTCTCGATTTTCTGTTCTTTGCAATCTCTCGACCGGTTGAAATGGCTTCTTCCGGTAGCTCGAAAAAGATCAACATCGTGCCCTCGAAGAGGAAGGGGAAGGAGAGGGTTGAAGTGCCGCCTGTGCAGCAGAAAGGCAGGGGCAAGGGCAAGGTTGAACTTGGCATCCTTGGCAAGAGGCATCAGGGAGTGGGGTTTGCCTCTGCACCATCAAGGCCAGAGCATATCCCCAAGGTGATCTTCGTTCTGGCGCCCCTTATGTCGCTGACAGAGGAGCCTGCCTACGAGTACAACGTTGGTGGGAAGTTCACAGACGTGAAGCGGGCAAAGTGGCAGACACTGCTGACTTGCTTCACAGAGGGGAAGGTTCGTCCATCTTTTCCTGGAGTTCAGTCTGCCTTCGGCATCGACAAGCGGACGGTTTTTACAAACTTCGCCAGCAAGGAGCAAGTAATGGGGACTATGGTCACCATAAGCCAGCTGAATTGTGGACTGCGCCTCCCACTGCTGTCGTTCGCCGCCAGGCTGCTGGATACCTCAGGGCTTTGCCCCGGGCAAATCTCTGGGAACCCTTGGAGGATCATCTACGCTTTCTGCCGCGTAGAATTTGACTTCCAAGACGAGCTAAAGGTTTGCTACTCCAGCATCCCCGAGGGTGAGGAAGCAAGGATCGAACTGGGATACTTCTTCTATCACTACAAGTGGGCGTCGAGGAAAGACAGCCCGTTCTTCAATTTGACAGGCGTTTCTGTCCTGCGCCCGATCGTCGACACCGTCGCTTCTGACAAGCTTTACACCGATTGGCTGCTTTCGGTTTCCGGTGCTTGGACCCCCCTCTCGGTGCCTGAGACTCCCCGGAGCCAGGTGCACAAAGAGGTCAAAATGTACTGCACGGGAGGAGCTTTGGCTTGGACATCCGATCGGGTTGGGGCCTTGGACAATCTTTTCCTCGAGCTGACTTGCGGCACACGTTCGTGGAAGCAGTTTTCGAACTATCCCGTTCGTCACGGCAACACCAATCTCCTCCACCGACTGCGGGCCCGGTATGAGGACAACGAAGTCTTGTACTCCGATTATGAGGAGGATCCTCAATCGGGCAAGATTGTTAGAAGAATCCAGGCCGAGAAGAAGGCCTATGGAGCAAGGCACCGCCCCACTGAGGAGAAGTTGGTGGTGACCCGTAGGGGTCAGGTGAAGAAGAGGAAAGTCTTTATCGAGGAGAAGGAGGAAGAAGAAGAAGAAGAAGAAGAAAAGGCGAAGGAAGATGAAGAAGAAGAAGAAGGTGGAGATGAAGATGAAGATGAAAATGACGACAATGACAACGACGGGAACGATGATGACGACGACGACGATGACGGAGGAGATGGAGGTGACGGTGGGGGTGACGAGATTCCTCCCACCCCTACCGGGGGGGAAGAAAAAAGAGGGGGTGGTGAGGAAGAAGTTTCTCCCACCCCCACTGGTGGTGATGAAGAGGATTCACAGCCCATCCCCATAGATGAGGCTAAGGCCCGTCGTATGGAGGATGTGATGGATGCAGTGGGCGATGACCGAAAGGTACAGCCCACGTACCACTTCGAGAAGCTGAAACGTCCAACACGTATCAGGATCAGGTTCTCAGGGAGTGATGGGGTTGCAAGCAACCCCACACCCCTCAACCAAATACCTCCAAGTGTCCCTCAGCTCGAAGGTGCTTCGACGAGTGGTGGGGTTGAGGTTGAACAACCTACTCCTGCCGCTCGTCTGGCTGAGGAAACGGCAGCAATAATGGCTAGGCTCGAACAGCCTGGTGGGCAACAAGAGGAAGGGGAGATCACTCCTCTTCGAGGTGTCCCTTCCCCAGCACACATAGAGGGAGGGAGCCGCATCGAGGCTGGGATTCCCCAACCTCCGCCAGAGATAACCCCCCTCAAGGAGAGGTCGACCCCCAGGAGTAAGAGCTCCAAACGGGGAAAGGGAAAAGCCCCTCGAGTCGATGCCACAGGTACACACTGATAACTTTACTAACTTCTTCTCTCGATTGCATTGTCTTTGAAGTTTGAAAATATTCTAACTCTTTGAACTTCTGTATTGATTGTAGATACTCCTGCTGGCACGGCTCAGAAGTTGAGAAACTTGGGTGAGGTTGATATCAACCACCCAACGAGTGTGATCCGGAAGCTCTGCAACCTTCCGGATGCTACTCTGGAAGAGGCCTATGACAGGCTTGAAGTAGTGGTAAGTGCATCAGCTTGACTTGATTCTTGAATTGTATCTTCATAAATGTTTCTAACTCTTTTTGTTTACTTGCAGAACTCAGCAGTCCTGAAATTCGCTAGCAAGCTCTTCAAGAAGGCCGGAGAGCGGGGAGCTTCGTCTGAGGTCACTCGCTTAACTGCTGAATTGGAGGCTGCTAATAAAGAGAAGGCAAAACTTAGGGAAGTGTTGACTTCCAAGAAGGAGGCCCTGAAGGCCAAGATCGAGAATCTTCGCAAAAAGAAGCTCGAAAGCAAGGGTTGGCAAGAGGGTTACGTTGCTCGAGGCCACAAGCTCGAAGAGTTGAAGAACCATTTTTATAAGATCGAGACTTTATCCATCGAGCGCGCCACTGAAATAAAGGAGCTGAAGACTCAACTTGCTGCCAGGGACGCTGCTCTTGCTGCCAAAGAAGCCGCCCTTGCTGCCAAGGAGGAGACCTTCAAGAAGGAGTTGGAGCACACGCGCACCGAGTGTGAGAGTTTCAGGGCAACGGCTGAGAAGGCGGTGGAGGCGCTCAGGGTTCATGCCAGTAACGTCCAATCTTCGAAGGCTTCTGCAGCGAGCCAGGCTCGGGGTGGATCCGAAGGGGAGAGGTCGCGTGCTCCAAGTGTGGCCAAACCTTGATTTGCTTCATCTTCTTCTTTGTTGTTGTACTTATAAACTCTTCATATATAAAAGCTCTATCCTGTCCTTGGCAATTTTGAGAAATAAAGATATCTTTTTAGTGTTAGAAACTGCCTGTCTCTTGTGTTGAATATCTTTGAATGTTGTATTCTTGATGGTGTTGGAATGTTTGAATGTTCATACACTTGAATGTAAGGGGTCGAGTCGCAACTCGATTACCCAAACTTGTTAAGTAACTCAAAAATTGAAGGTTGTGTTGTAGCACAACTTGAATTCGTTAACATTTGTATGTGAGGGGTTGAGTCGCAACTCAAGCACCCAAACCTGTTAGACGATATTGAAATCGAAGATCAATAACATTTGTAAGTAAGGGGTAGTGTCGCAACACAAGGTCCCAAACATGTTAAATTGACCTAGTGACTTGAAGGTTGTTTTGTATCACAACCCGAAACCGTTTAACATCTGCCTGTAAGAGGTTGAGTCGCAACTCAAGCACCCAAACTTGTTAAACGACCATATAATTCGAATGCAGATAATTTTGAACTTGAATGTAGATAACTTGAAACTGCTCCAGAATTTGAACTGAGAAGTGATCATTTGAACATTTGAACATTTAAAAGGGATCTTTATTCATCATAGAATTTACATCATATATAGCACATTTTGAGATGTCTACCATTCCAAGCTCGTGGTAGTCTGTCTCCTTCTGGCGAAATCAGCCGGTAAGACCCTTTGCCTCCTACTGATTCGACGATGTAAGGACCTTCCCAATTGGGAGCTAGTTTTCCACTGCTGTGTTCCCTGGTGTTATAGAAAACTGCTCTGAGGACCAGACTGCCAATTGGGAACTGTCTCTTGTAAACCTTTTGATCGTAGGCTTGTTTGATCTTCTGTTGATACTTGGCGACACGAAGAGATGCTTGATCTCGTAATTCTTCGGAGAAATCTAGATCATTGACTCAAAGCTCCTCATTAATGCATTCTTCGACTGCTCTGGTCTTCAAAGTACTCGATATGTTCTCTGTTGGGAGTACTGCTTCTGACCCGTATGTCAGACGGAAGGGTGAGAACCCAGTTGATCTTCTTGGAGTTGTTCGATAGCCCCATAGAACTTCTGGTAGGACTTGCTCCCACAATCCTTTCTTGTTATCAAGTTTCTTCTTGAGTATACCCATAATAGCTCTGTTTGAGGCTTCAGCTTGACCATTGCACTGAGGGTATCTTGGAGTTGAGTAAAAGAGCTTGATTCCATTGTTCAGGCAGAACTCCTGGAACTTGTCAGAGTCGAATTGGGCTCCATTGTCAGCAACTAGGACTTGTGGCGTGCCAAACCTCGAGAAGATATTGTGCCTGATGAATTTGATGACTTCTTCGTCAGTTTCTCGAAAGAGTGGCACTGCTTCAACCCACTTGGTGAAGTAATCTGTAGCCAGCAGCAGATACTTCTTTTTGCTTGGAGTTGGTGGGAAGGGACCTAGGAAGTCCAACCCCCATTGATGGAAAGGCCAGGGGCTTGTCAATTGATGGAGCTCATCTGCTGGGAGATGGATAGCCCGAGCATGTCTTTGGCAAGGCTCGCATCTTTGAACCACTTGGTGAGCGTCTCTTGACATAGTGGGCCAGTAGTAACCTTGTAGCTTTGTCTTGGCTTCAAGAGATCGTCCACCAGAATGATTCCCACAGGATCCAGAATGGATATTGATCAAAATCTCCTTTGCTTGTAAGGGGCCTATACACTTGAGTAACATCCCATTGTGCGATTTGAAATATAGATCTTCTCTTTGAAGATTATAACATGGAAGCTTTTTTTGAAGTCTTCGGGCTTGAATTGGATCTTCGGGCACCTTGCCATTTGAAGAAGTCGAAGATTGGTTGTCTCCAATCATCGAGCTCATTTATGGTGGTAAGGTTCGAGGCCAATTGTTCTCCACCCCCAGATCTTTCTGTAGTGGCGACGATCTGTTGTTCGGGGGTGGTCTTGGGCGCTTCTTGATAATCGATTTGTATTTGTCTTCCTCTAAGCGAATCTCCAAGAACCGAGGCTACATTGGCTAAAGCATCTGCTTCTCGATTTTCAGCCCTTGGGATTTGAATGAATTCGGTGCTAGTAAAACGTTATTGAAGACGTAAGACTAGGGCCAAGTAATTCTGCATTCTTTCTTCTCGTGCTATGTACTCCCCGTTGATTTGCTTTATGATTAGTTGGGAGTCGCTGTAGACGATGATTCGATCAACCTTCAGGGATTCAGCCATCTCGAGCCCGAAAATGAGTGCTTCGTATTCGGCTTCATTGTTGGTGGCATTGAATCCGAGGAGAGTGGCCTTCTGAAGGTGATCTTGTTCGGGGGACACCAAGACTATCCCAGTTTCTGAACCGATCGCACTTGAAGCTCCATTAGTATAAAGCTTCCATGGAGTTGGTGTTGTAACAGGAGCCTCAAGGCTCGGATCAGCTTTTGTAGCCGAATTGAATGGAGGTTCAGCTTCATCTTCAAGGCGCATATCGACATCTTCCTCTCAAGTTATGGGGTCTTCAACTGGAAACGGCTAGAAAATCAGCAATTGCTTGCCCTTGATCGAAGTGCAAGATTCAAATTGGATCCCCAGAGCGCTCATCTCAATTACCCATTTGGTCATTCGACCTGATCGACCCGCCTTGTCGATAATATCTTTGAGTGGGTGCTCTGAGATGACTGTGATCTGGTGGGAGACAAAATAGGGTTGGAGACGACACGATGCGGTGAGTAAGGCCAGTACGACCTTCTCCGCCTTTGAGTAGCGAGTCTCAGCAGGGAGAAGTGTATGGCTGATGTAGTAGACATATGTTCGACGCCTTCTCTTTTGCTGACAAGAACCACACTGATTGTTTGATCGGTGACGGCGAAATAGAGCCAGAGATCTTCTTTTGGAAGTGGAGCTGTTAGGATGGGAGCTCGCACGAGGTATCTCTTGACGTCTTGAAAGGCTTATTCGCAGGTTGGACTCCAGCCAGACATATCCGCCTTTCGTAGCTTGTCGAAGAGTGGTTTGCACTTGTCAGAAGACTTCGAGATGAATCGATTGAGGGCAGCAAGTCTTCCAGTGAGGCGTTGCACTTCCTTTCGATTAGTTGGTGACGACATATAGAGGATTGCTCGAATTTGATCAGGATTGGCTTCGATGCCCCTCCTGGTCACAAGGTGGCCCAGGAATTTGCCCGATTGAACCTCGAAAGCGTATTTGGCTAGATTGAGCTTCATGCGATATTTTCGAAGGACTTGAAAGGTTTCCACCATATCGGATTGATGGCTCTTTCGAGTAGAGCTCTTGGTGAGAAGGTCGTCGACGTAGACTTCGACGTTACGCCCGATCTGATCTTCGAACATCTTTGTGACTAACCTTTGATAGGTAGATCCCGCGTTCTTGAGGCCGAAAGGCATTACGTTATAGCAGTAAAGTCCCCGATCAGTCACAAAGCATGTCTTCTCTTGATCGTCCGAGTGAAGCGGAATTTGATTGTACCTAGAGTATTCATCCATGAAAGATAATAGCTCGTGGCCAGCGGTAGCGTCGACGAGCCTATCTATCCTTGGCATGGGGAATGGATCTTTGGGACAAGCCTTGTTGAGGTTGGTGTAGTCGATGCACACTCTGACCTTCTCGTTCTTCTTTGGGACAACAACTATATTGGAGATCCAAGTATGATACTCTACTTCACAGATGAAGCATGCTGCGAGTAGCTTACTGATCTCTTCTTGAACTGCAACTTGTAGTTCTGGTCGGATTGTGCGTGGCTTTTGCTTGACAGGCTTCACTTCTTTTTTGATTGCGAGCCAGTGGCAGGCATCATCTGGATTGATCCCAGGCATATCTTCGAAGCACCAAGCGAAGATGTCGATGTTGGACTGGAGAAAGGATACCATGTCTCGTGCTTTTGCGTCGCTGAGACCGGTACCGATGAACGTTTCTTGAGGGAGATATCTACTGCCGATATTGATTGGAATGATTTCTTCGATTGAAGGTGAAGTCACCCACTCGATTGGTGGGGGCTCGGCCAGCGGGGTCTCCTTTGATTGCTATGTTGTAGAAGGACCAGCTTCATCTCTGGATCGTTTTGGAGGAGTAATGTTGATCTTGCGATCTGTTTTCGCCGCAGCAGCTTCACAAGATCGCCCGGCTTGTTGATCGCCTCGTATGCAGACAGTGCCTTCTCCCATTGCAAACTTGAGGAGTTGATGATAAGAAGAGGAGATGGCATTAATCTGGTGGAGGAATGGTCGCCCGAGAATGGCGTTGTAGCTGGACATTCCTTCGACGATAGCAAATCTCACCGAGACTCGAGTCTCTCAGCTGAGGTCGAGAGTGAATCTTGATTCGCCCATCGTGATGCTTTGTTCGTCGTTGAAGCCCGTGATCACCGTTGGGACGACATCAAGGCTTGAATATTTATGTCCCAGACGTTTGAAGCAGTCTGAGAACATTATGTCGATGGAGCTCCCGGTGTCGATGAGGATTCGATTGACAGTGCTCCCGTCGATGAGGAGCTTCAAGACTAGAGGGTCTCGATGGGGAGTCTGAACTCCTTGTAGATCAGTATCATTGAAAATGATGGAGGGCCAAGCCAGACCCTTGATAGGCTTCTCGATCCAGGTGTCCTCCTTGCTCGCCGCAGAGCGAACGTGGAAGATGCGTCAAATTTGCCGATCAACTTCCTTATCAGTCAGCGCTTGGTTGTGCAATGTCCCGTGAATGCCAAACACATTGGCATTCATAGTGATAGGTGATCGGTTAGAGGAGATTTGATGGACCCAGTAAGCCTCTTTCCTCTTTGCGGAGGTTTCACGCTGATCTTGTCCGCCTTTGACGAACTCCTTGAGATGATCTTCTCGCAGTAAGTCTTCGAGATGAAATCTCAGCCGATAGCACCGATCGGTGGAATGGCCGTGACTTCGATGAAAGTCGCAATAGACTATTTTATCAACCGTGACTTTGGTGTCGGGCTGCAGCGGATTGGGCTTTCGAAGGAATTCTTCGTGTTGGATGCGGTCGAGGATCTGCTCGATCGGTAAATTCCACTCGGTGAAATTGGTCTTCGTCGGGGATCGACGTCCGTCGTTCCTCGACCGTTTGTTGGCAGGGGGCCTGCTGCCTCAGCGTTGTGAGCTTTGGCAGCATACTTCGGAGCTTCCCTCTCGGCGGGTCGCCTCTTTGTCTCTCGCCCTTTTCGGGCAACTTGATCGTCTTCAACTTCAATTTCTCTTTGAATCCGATCAAACATCGAACCCAGAGAAGGAGGAGGATTGCGAATGAAGTCGTTGTATATGTGCAGGTCGAAGCGGAGTGCATTCTGGAAAGCCAACATGATAGCTTCATCATCCAAATGCCTCCCCGAGAGAGCACCGTGCTCGTTGTGGAATCTCCTTGTGAAGCTTCGAAGACTCTCGTCAGCGCCCATCCTCAGTCGATAGAGGGAATCAAGTTTTTTTTCCGGCTTCAAGTTCAACTGGTAGTGCTGTACGAAGTGATTGGCCAAGACACTGAACTGGGTGATGGATCCAGCTCGGAGATTATGGTACCAATCGAGGGATGGCTCGTCAAGGCTCCCTGCGAAGGTGCGACAGAGCACGTTGTTTTCTTCTTCGTGCGGCGTCAGAGCTTGCTTGAAGGCGAGTACGTGGAGAGTTGGATCTCCTTTGATGCAATTGAATTTGGGGAGAGTGGGAGTTCTCCATCCCCTTGGAAATGTTGACTCGAACAGGCTCCGATAGAGAGGTCCGGCGGAGGAGTATCCCTCGACCATGCCCTCGACCTGGATGCAGGTCAAGAGGTAAGATCGCAAGGTCTTGCTCGGGCATTTGAGTGTTTGCCGGTTGTAGTCGGTGACGAAGGTCCGATCCGAGTCCACGTTGAAGCGGAATGGACGAAGAAACTCTACTCTTTGAGGGAGCCCCTTTCATCTGGTGTCTTCTTGATATGTCGAGCTTTGAAGGCGCTCTCCTGTCACAGTTGCGACCGGAAGAGGATTGGGAGGACTCGTCGTCGATGCAATCCCAAATACTCTGCTTCCATGGGGCAGAAGAGGGAGTTGGATCGCGACGAATCCTCTCAGGGACATCAGTGCCCATTGACCTCCGTTGCTCGGAGTGGATCGATTGTCGTGGCAGATCGGCCCTCTCGTTGGTTAAAGGAATAGGGAGAGCGATCCCGGCTTCAGAGGCTGTTTTCTTGAGAGCATCCCTCTTAGTAGTGAGGGTGGCATTTTGTTTTGCCAACTGAAGTAGTTGAAAGTCAATTGCAAAAATTTGATAGGTGGATGGAGGGTCTTCAACAGGAGTAGGGGTTATATGCCCTATTGAATGATGGGGAGGAGTGGCGATCGGTCGATCGACTGATCTCCCGCTTCCTGAGTGAACCCCCATGTCGGGGACAGCAAGGGGCTGTCCGAAATTGAGCCTTTGACTCATTGAACGAGTCTCAGGACGAGGTTGACGAGTGTTACTTCCTTCTGGTTGACCCTGATGCTTCGTCCTCACCATTGAGAGAGTGAAGGGTGCAACGAGAGTGCCGATGTCCTAACGGTTGTTTGTTCAACCGAAGGGGCTAGGAAGTCTGATCGATTGTCTGCTCAACCGATCTGACTTGTTGTAGGGCGAACTTGGTTTCTCGTTTGATCCCACAGACGATGCCAAACTGTGGGGGAAAAATCTTCGTGCCGACCCGAAGACTTCACCTCACCAGTCAATTGAGGTTTGAGTCGAAGATCGTTGTTCGATTTATTGATTGGAGTTGCCATTCTCAATACACAAGCAGAGAGAGATGCAATTAGAGAATAGACACGAGATGTGATCTCGGAGTTCAGCCGAAGCCTACGTCTCCGTGTTATGGGGAGCAACCCGAATTCACTAATTATTTTCTCGAAGTGACCTCGACAGGCCGAGTGTCACTGATGCCTTTCCGATCTCTTCGAAGATAAGAAGAAGAAGATCGAGGAGAGGTGAAGGATGAGAAGTTAGAAAATTCCAGAGCTCTGGTTTCTGAAAATCAGATCTCAGAACTGGAAAATCGGATCATTTACATTTGAAGATTCTGCTATTTATAGAGAAATCCTGGAGTAGATGGCGGTTTCTGGTTGCTTCTGGAAGAAACTCCAGACAGGGCTGGTGGGTCCCGTGGCTGTCTCCGGGGGCCCACCAGGCAGGGCCGGTGGGTCCCGCGGTAGTCTTCGGGGGCCCACCAGGCAGGGCCAGTGGGTCCAGTTGCTGTCTCCTGGGGATTCCACAGGCAAGGCCGGTGGGTCCCGCGGTAGTCTTCGGGGGCCCACCAGGCAGGGCCGGTGGGTCCCGTTGCTGTCTTCGGGGGCCCGCCAGGCAGGGCCGGTGGGTCCCGTGGCAGTCTTCGTGGGCCCACCAGGCAGGGTCGGTGGGTCCCGCGGTAGTCTTCGTGGGCCCACCAGGCAGGGCCGGTGGGTCCTGTGGTGGTCTTCGGGGGCCCACCAGGCAGGGCCAGTGGGTCCCGTTGCTTGCAGACTTCTTGCCAAAATTTGCACCCACATGACCCATGTCATTGAGCAGCATATGATCTTTCTTGAGATTCGTCATGACCTTGGTCATGACGGATCGGCTATTCGATCAAATTCGGATAACCCTAATTAGCACAAAATAATACTAAATGACTAGTGGTGGATTCGCCACCCTAGATATCTTCAATTGATATTTAGTTTAATCCAATTGCTAATTTAGCTCTCTCTAATTGTCTATTATCTCTTTATTTAGTTTAATAATCCAAAATCAAATCCTTCTTCCTAAACTGATCTAAAAACTATAGTCTGAATCTACTTAACCATTGTGCAATCCCTAAGGACGATACCGTTATTTAACTCTATAACTACAACCAAATCAGCCAAAGACACCGATGTCGTCGGAAATGATCAGATGCAGATAATGCTTCTTTCATGGTGATAGCTTCAGCAAGAAGGGGATTCGTAGAGAAGATGGTTGGGGTGGACTCCAGCGATCAAGATGCCCTTGTGGTCCCATAGAACATAAGAGGTGACTGCTGAAGTGGATCAGGTTGCAGCATCAACATTGAATTTGAGATAGCCAGGATAAGGCGGAGTCCAATGCAGAGTTAAAGGCTTGATCGAAAGACTTTTCACGTTGGTCATGAGCTTGATAGTGGATATCGGGGGGTAAGTTTCCTCTCAAATAATTACCGGTGCACCAAGCTTTCCAAATGAACCAGTGGGTGGTGGCACAGATAGTTAAATCCCGGCTCTTGATTTTAGCTTGCATAACTTGCGCAATCCACTCTTTGATTGTAATAGAGAGTATGTGAGTCGATGGATGCGGGGGATCCAAACCATAACGATTACCGAGGTAGTGTACGGGCAAGTGAATAACATATGAGTGTAAGATTCTTCATCATTTATGCATAATGTGCACGTAGAATCGACGCTCTTGATGCGTTTGGCCAATATATCAAGTATGGGAAGGGTAGTGGATGACCATGGGACTTTTGGTGGGGCCATAACCATGGGCCATGTTCATATCCAGCTTCATCATCCTTCATCGTAGTATCTCATTTCATCAACCCCTCGGCTAAGTCTTAGAACAAGCATTTTCTCCTTCAAGTTTTTGACGACTTCACTGTCAATTCCATACACCAAATCATACACGCAAGGTGCAATTGACAAAATAATAGGGCAACCAACTCAAAGCGGCAAATTCAATTCCAGGTCGAAAGGGACCTTTTATGCGGACAAAATGGTGGGCATGATAGTTTTGCTTGCAATGCAAATCCATTTAGTGGACTTCTTGCAAACCAATAATCTTAGATGGACTTAATGCAAACCAATAGTCTTATACTGGACCTATGCCTAATTAACCCCCCTCGCCCCCCCCAAAAAAAAAAAAAAAATCATATTCAATAATATGTAATTAGCCCCCATTTCCAACAAACTTGAATACACCACGTTAAATGGGCCGCCCCAATGCCCCATCTTGATCATACCCCATTCCTTTCCGTTGTTGAAGCCCCATGAGTATAGGAACATGGGGAGGGTTATTTTGATCATCTACATGGCTTGATAAGGAGAGAGAGAGAGAGAGAGAGAGAGAGAGAGAGAGAGAGAGAGAGAGAGAGAGAGAGAGATGTCCCTCTTCTTTCTCTATTGCTAGAGGAGCTAGATCTCGTATGGAGGAATCCGATTTGGAAAAGTGGGATCTTCAAGCCCTGTCATCTATGGAGAAATTTGATTGAGAGAAAGTATGATCTTTGAGCCATGTTGTCGATGTCTTTGCCAATGGCACTATAGTCATGTCATTGTCATCGCTCAATTCCTTTCTAATTGCAGTCATGCCGAAAAATTTTTATTTTAGGTTATAGTTGGATGTGGGGGTATAAATGATATTTTAAATTTTTTGAGTAAGTTATTGTGAAACGGATGAAAATGTGTGTGTGTGTGTGTGGGGGGGGGGGGGGGGGGGGGGGGGGGGGGGGGGGAGGGGGGGGTGTTTGTGTAGTTACAGATTTTTGGGGTATGAATAAAATTTCCCCAAACCTAAAAAAATACTCATTTTCGTGTAAAACACGCGATCTAGTGT
>OX393559.1:31798163-31933163 GCA_947650365.1 Chamaelirium japonicum
ATTCCCCAAACCTAAAAAAATACTCATTTTCGTGTAACGGTATCACACTTGTCCCGCGGTAAGGCAGCCGATGCGCGCGGTGTGGCGCAAACGACGTCAGGATCTGAATACGGTTGGACCGTGGGTGGTGTCCTGCCACGCGGCGCACATCGGTCCGTTCGTTACTCTGACTGCGCCTCAGTGTGGGCTCAGTGCCATTCACCCACATGCGAACCGTCGTTTCCCACGTGGTAACCGGTCACAGCGGTCCTTTCGCAGGCAAGCTGTGGATGAGTGGGATCCACCAGCCGGGGATGGATGCAACGGACGTCTATGATCTAGCCACGTCAAGTTGGCAATCGGCAAAATTGGGTTGGTAGAATAGCATTTTTCATTTCCCCATAGTCATTGGGATCATCAACAGCAGCGTTACCGACCCCAGAATCCAGATTCCCTTATAAAATATAATCCCCTGGCCTCCGAGGGAAACGAAATGAAAACTCCCGGGAATTGAATTCCCCAGCCTTTTACAGCAGATGCAGAGATTACTAGGATCTTAATACCGCCGATCCCCGCACTAAATCCTTTCCTTGTACCGAAGATGTGGGACTAAAGGAGCAAGGCAAGACTATTCTTGCCTTTCATTTCCCATCTTCCCTTTTGAGGAGAAACTTCTGATTCCCAGAGGCTAGGGATATCTTCTTCGCTTCCCCCACGTTCGCCTCTCTGAACTCCGATCCCCCCTCTCCTCCGCTTCTTCAATGGTGGGCAAGGCAAGGAAAACCCATCGTTCGGGTACCCTCCCCCTCCTCTCTCCGATGATGAGGGACTTCGCTTCATGCTTCAGCGAGCACGCCGTCAGGGTATCGGACTCGTCTTGTTCCGGCAGCACCGGCGGCGGAGCCGCCTCCTCCTCCCTCCTGGATCCGTCGGTCCAGAGCGCCGTCTCCTGCGTCTACAGAGCCCGGCTCTCCACCCAGAAGGAGCTCCTCGTCAATGTCGCCTGGTCCAGGACCCAGACCGGGCCCGCCGTGTCCGTCGGCATCGACGACGGCCCGTCCCACCACAGCCGGAGGGAGATGAAGGGGAGGAGATCGTTCGCCTCCGGTGACTCTGTTATTGGTCTCCACTGGGACCTCTCGGCCGCCAAGTACGGGCCGGGGCCAGAGCCCGTCGGCGGATTCTACGTCGCCGTCGTCGTCGACGCGGAGCTCGCGCTGTTGCTCGGGGAGATGAGCGGGGACGTCGTGAAGGAGTTCAACTGGACGATCCCGACCGCGGGATTCTCGACGGTCAGCCGGCGGGAGCAGGTCCTGGGCTGCAGCGCCTACTCGACCAAGGCCCGGTTCCGCGACGGCGGGCGGGACCACGACATCACCGTCCGGTGCAGGGGGGATTGGTCGGGCACCGGCGGGTCGGAGCTGTCGGTGTGCGTCGACCGGAAGCGGGTGGTCCACGTGACGAGGCTGGAGTACAACTTTAGAGGGAACCAGACGATATTCGTGGAGGGGTCGCCGGTGGACCTGATGTGGGACGCGCACGGCTGGTGGTTCGGCGGCCCCTCGGGGTGCGCGGTGTTCCTGTTCCGGACGAGGAGCGCGCTGGAGAGCCGGCTGTGGCTGGAGGAGATGCTGCACCGGGAGGAGGAGGGCGGCACGTGCGGGTTCTCTCTGGTGATCCAGGCCTTCAAGACCCCCATGAGGATCGCTCTCTGGTGACTGCCTCTTGCTTCTTGGCCTTGTTTGGGAAAAAAAAATAGTTTAAGGGATTTATATGTGAATCTTAGTGATACCAGTTCTTTAGGAATTCCTGTTCTATAACTTTAATCTCACCAATGCTCTCGAGAATTGATTTCCCCGCCCCTTTTTCTCGTGGAATTGATCCTTGTTGTGTGATTCGATTGGGTCATGAGAATTGAATTCCCGGCAGATGTGGGAATTCCATTGGTTACTTACCTTGGGATTTCAGATTTTTTTCCCCTTCACTCCCTTTGAAATACAATTTATTGGTCATATATCTTGTATGGCATTTTAGCTGGAGTTTTTCTTTTACGGTAAATTACACTTTGCACCCCCCCCCCCCCTAGCTCTAAAACACTTAACCCCCTGTATTTTGTTTCAGATAGCTACCTAAAGTTTGAAATGTTAGCACAATTCCCCCTTTTGTCAACTACTTGATTTCTGTATTTGGTAATTTTTATCTTATCAAAACTGAATTGAAGGGGCAAAATGTTAGTTTTTTAACTATAGCGGGGTTAAATGTTTTTGAGCTAGACTTCAGGGGTGCAAAGTGTAATTTATCTCTTTTTTAAGGATAAATTATACTTTGACATCTCTGGATTATCTGACAATTACATTGGTACCTCCTTTTGTTTCAATAGAAAACCAATTCATTTCTGAATTTGTTTCAGAAATTGAAACGACATTGGTACCTCCTTTTGCTTCTCTTCTAAGTGATGTTAAGAAATGATATAAACTTTCGAATTTACCCCCTCCTTCCCTCTGCATCAAATTCGGCCACCACTCCACCACCCTTCCAACTTCTCTCCACCACTACTTTATATCTCCATCTTCCTTGATTTCAGTCACCATATCACCACACCACCATCTCTTCCTCAACCTCGACCACCCCCACTTCAATTTTGACCAAGGAATGGAGGGAAGGGGGAATTGATGGTTTTAGCCAAGGGGAAGATGAAGAAGAGAGGGGGTGGGGGGGTGGGGTTAGCCACCACCACATTCCACCCTCCTCCTCTATCATTTTGGCCAAAGATGAAGGGACAAAGGGGATGGTGATTTCGACTAAGCATGGGGGAAAGAAAAAAAAAAGATGATCGTAAAATGAGTAGAGCTTGCTGGAGAATGGCCAGATCTGGATAGAGCTCGCCGGAGGATGGTCGGATCTGGAAAAATATCGTTGGAGGATAACTGGATTTGTGTAGAGCTCGCCGGAGGATGGCCGGAT
Source organism: Chamaelirium japonicum (assembly GCA_947650365.1). Taxonomy (NCBI): domain Eukaryota; kingdom Viridiplantae; phylum Streptophyta; class Magnoliopsida; order Liliales; family Melanthiaceae; genus Chamaelirium; species Chamaelirium japonicum. The sequence continues at coordinate 31,801,107 of OX393559.1, forward strand.
TTGGATAAAAATCATTGGAGAATAACTGGATCTAGGTAGAGATCGGCAGAGGATGGCGGACTTGGATGGAGTTAGTCGGATATGCAGGCACCGAAAATCCCTTTCTCTCCCCTTCCATCTATCTTTTCTTTCTCATGTGAAAAAATCAGAACATACTTGTTTAAAGAGATGAGGATAAACTAGGTTCTTTCAAATTAAAGTGGACTGACATCAACGTATGTTAGTATTTCCAATTCATTTCCCTAACGGTTAACTAACGGATGGGGTTCATTTCCCTAACGGTCAACTAACGGATGGGGTTATCTGATACAAACAATTAAACTATAAAGGATGCCCGTGTAATTTTAGAAACGAGAGGGGATGCCAGATAATCTAGAAGGTCTCAGTGTAATTTAATTGTTTTTTAATGCTACATTTATCCTGTTTGATAAAAAAAGGGGGGGGAATTTCACATGTTCTGATCTTTATTCACCCACCATCAGAAATTTCAGATTTTTCAAAAATAAACATAAAAAAAAATTAAATAATTCACAGATAAATACCCATACCATAAATAACGAACAAAGTTGAAACAGAGAAAGTCGTTTCAATAGAAAACCAATTCATTTCAGTTTCTGAGAGAGACCATTAAGCTACCTTTTGGATATTGGTCAACAAGCTTAGTCTGATGGTTGGCACCCTTACTCTTCATGAGCAGGTCTTGGGTTCGAAGCTTGAAGCTAGTAGTGCAATAGACCCACTCCGGGAATACGCACCGACCACTCAGAAGCTTCATTACGTAGTCTTGGATAACTCGTAGGTGCGTTCATGGTTCGGGTTGGTTCGGTTCTGTGAGAACACTGGAACTGAACCAAAGTTGATCGGATATCTAAAATGGAACCGAACCAAATCAAACCGGAAAAGTTCGGTCTGATTCCGCAGGTCAATCAAATCACTAGACAACCTTGAACATAGAACTAAACAACTAATATAAGTAGCTACTACCTACTTGAACATACGACTAAAAGACCAAGTGGCAACCATGTTAAGATAAAGATACAACCAGCTTCATACAAAATCAACAATCATTGCCCAATGTAATCCGACAAAACAAAAAAATCTAATGGCGGTAGTTCAACGCACAAGTATATCTCAGTGGTTCGGTTCAAGTTGGTTCGGATCACAAAACTTAAGATTCAGAACCAGGTTGAACCGAGCAATTTTTTTGTTTTTTGGAACCGAACAGAACCAATATTTAAAAAATCCGATCCAGCTAAAATCAATTAGGCCGGTTTGATTTGGTTTACCTGGTCAAACCAAACCAATGAACACCCCTAGTAACATGAGTGGGAGAGGTATTGAACCCACAACCTCCCCACCTAAGCATTAATTGCTTTGCCTACTCCCCTATCCCCTGGTGGGTAATATGAGAATGACTTGAGTGTCAAGCTAGAGAGATTTGTGTGTGGATCTCTCTCTCTCTCTCTCTCTCTCTCTCTCTCTCTCTCTCTCTCTCTCTCTCTCTCTCTCTCTCTCTCTCTCTCTCTCTCTCTCTCTCTCTCTCTCTCTCTCTCTCTCTCTCTCCCTAATTTAAAACTATAATCTCTTCCAATGCAGAAGACATAGCTTTTTTTTCTCCTTAAAAGTGTGTTCATCCCTCTTCTTGTTCCGTTTCTTAAGGTAAAGGGGGTCAGCAATATGTAACCCATTTTTTTTCAATAAATGCAGGTCGCGACGAAAGGCAACCCAATAAGTTATTGTTTTTTTTTCTTGGGGTAGTTCATGAATAAAAGCAACTTCCGACTCAGTAAGCAGTCCACATCTTCTTCCTCTTCCCTTCCTCCCCTACTTATTAGTACTTGTGCATGTTGCCGATCTTATGCAGGTCGTTGTTCATCCGATGACGTCGATTCTATCCAGCCCATAGCCTCCTCCTTCTCCTTCCTCCTCCTCCTCCTCCTCCTCCTCCTCCCTCCTCTTCCCCTTTCCTCTTCCTCCTCCCTCCTCTTCCCCCTTTTTCCTCCCCTTCTTCTTCCTCCTATACTAGGCCATTTTAGACCGAGTGCTTCTACAACCCATTCAGTCATAAGAGACCATGTGCACTATAGTGGCAGTTGTCCACCATCGATCACAGTCTCCAATGGCCAAATGGACTATAGGATCACTCGGTCTCCATTCGTCAAATGCGATGTAAAAGTACTTAACCTCAAATGGCAGAATGGTCTATGGAAGCACTCGACCTCCAATGGTCGAATGAGATACATAGAGATTTGTCTTGCAATGGCCGACTGACAGTTTCAAATAGAGGAGGAAGAAGTAGAGGTAGAAAGAGGAGAAGGGAGGAGGGACGAGGAGGAAGGCGGATGCATGCATGGGATAACAATGGTGGTGGAAGAGGAGGAAGAAGGGAAGGGTAAAACTGGGATATTTTAATAGTCCCTACCTCAGGTTTGCCTTAGGTAAAATATGGGTTTAGTGGGTTACCCCTACATAGGGTTATTTTAGGTATATTGAATGTATGACTTACATGCTGCCCCTCTTTGGAAACTTCTTCATCATCGATTACTCTACGTGCTTATCTCTGTCATATTGGTTTTCTTGATTCAATAACATGCCTTCGTTGTGGAATATAATGGTTGATGAAACAGTGTAGCATACATTGTTCATTTGTCCCCTTCGGTTTCAACTTGGTACTTCTTTTTTGTTTTCCTATCCTTCCCTATTACTCCCTCCACGTCACATGAGTTTGGTCAGTAATTGTGCCAAATTTTGGATATTGGTTCGAGACATATTAGCATATCCCCTAGGAGCCTATATGTCTTGGTGGTCTGGTACATACAGAAGGCACACAATCATGCCATCTTTGAATCACAGGTGGAGCTTCATCGTGTTACTTGGCAGAAAGTTTTGGATGAGACCTTGACCTACCAACGAGTTCATTGTTGTATGATGGTGTCACATTCTCACCGACCACAATAGCATCTGTTGGGATTAGTGTGTCCCACATGACAATTCCAGCAATGATGACACTTGATTATGATCATATTACTTACACTCACATACTATAGTACATTAGATGTATAAATCCACTAGTCCACATTAGTGTAATCGAGGTGACTTAGGTATTTGGATGGGATCCACGTACAAGAGATGTGTGTCAACATACACACTCATATAGGTTCATAGTTGGTAAGTTATAAGACTGTAACACACCGATCTTTTCCATAGGAGAGAAAGTCTGTCTCAACTATTGGTATGAGATACCATCATACCAAGTCATATAGTGTTGATGTAACCAGAATGCATCCAACGGAATAAAGAAAGAACAGATCTTAACAACTGTCACTCAACACATAGGACCTCTGATGCGATGCGAATGCTTACAGAAACCCAAGTGCTGAATTTAAACAATTAAATATATAAATTATGCGAGTATGAATCAAATTTTAGCAAAGCTTATGGCCACAGATCATCATTCATTCATGCCCAAACAGATTTAATTCAACGAAGCAAATAAAACTAACGAGATAACTATTAATTTCAGATTCTAACAAACAAGTTCCAGCAATAGTAACTAACACAATCTCAAATAAATAAGCCAAAGTCTTAAAGAACAAGCATGGATCTAAGCGACAAAATCCTAATGGATGAGATTCTTCAGAAGCCAATGATTTCGAAAACCCTAATGGAAATTCAGTAATAGGCCGGCTTGAAAGGGGAGGTGTATCACATGAAAATATTGAGGGACGATTCAAACCGTGCTTTGGTCAATGCCGGTCGCTGACAGGAACTCCGTTGTTGCAGATGAAGGGGCGGAAGAGGAGGTATGGTCCAGAAGAAAGGTTGAAGAAGCCGAGACGAGTTGATCTTTGAAAATGAATGATCTCCGTGTCGATCTCCCGCGAAGTCGTAGACGAAGGCGTGGTGACGAGGTAGAAGCTTGCGAAGGAAGAAGAAGACTAGATACAGGATGATTCTTCAAAAGATACTTCAAACAAGCGAACACGCTTCTCCGTTCTAGGGTTTCAATTCAATTTCATCGTTCCCTTTGAATTAGGGTTTGATGACTTTATAGGCAAGGAACACAAAAGAAATAAAAGGAAAGAAAGAGAGAGAGAGACGTTCCGTGCGGGTAGAGAGAGAGGAGGATGCGGGCATGCTTCCCAAGGCGTGCCCGTGCGGGTATTGCCGCGGGAAAGGGGGGCCGATCGGGTGAGGGTGTTCGGTTAGGGTTTTTAGGGTTCCTTCGAATCTCATCCATTGAGATTTAATCGACCTAAGATCCTACGACTAAAAACCTAACATAGAAACGAGTCAGTTCGGCATCTGTGGCTCAAACCGGATGCGAACATGGCTCGCACCTACCCAAACCAGAAATAAAAAGATAAATAACTCAAGATCCGTCAGTCGGATCGAAAGAAAATAAAAACCAAAGTCCTAGCTCCTCGAACGAGCTTTCCACTGATGCAGACGGATTGGCGATCGACTTTCGGGATCTCCGTAGGGAATAAAAATACACGATCAGCTGTAAAAATCTGCACGTAGTAGGCCTCGTCTGCATCAAGTCCCCCGGACTCAAAAGAACTCGACTCCTGTCGAGTAAGGTTCTGGATCCGGTGGGGGCTCTCCTGGAAGTAGCCGCAACCTCTGCATCTGCTTGAACTGCTCTCCCGGGTCCGGTGGCCAAGTAATTAGCCTCAAGTACGCAGCGACTATATCTGGCATCCCCTGCCCATCCATGCCAAGCGAAGACCTGAAAGCCAAAACCAACATCCTCTTTGGCACGATAAGATCGTCAAGATACTCAGATAATTTCATATGATAATAGGGAGATAGGTTGACATGAAATTCAAATGATATATGAAAAGAAAGGCCGCGGGAGCATAATGTGTTGCGGGTCATCGGCTTGCGCAATAAGCTATGGTGTCTTCGAAAGGCCATGGGGTGCGGGTGCAATATGTGGTGCTCAAAGTGGCCTGCGCGCGGTGCAAAACAAGTGGATTCTAAACTAAAAAGATATGGCATGCCATCATTGCCTGGATGCAGTGAATGAAATAAGAAATCAAATAACTCATCAAGCCACTTGTTATGACTTCGAAAAAATAAAAATGATGGACTTTTTGGAATCTGAAAGCATGGTTCATAAGTACCCTGCATCGAAAAGTGATCAAACATGGCAAAATCTTCTTTAATGTTTAAGTCAACACTTGGACGATAATATGGATGCACACATGAATGGTCTGTGATTGTAAGGATGTCAGGCAAATGATGACTGCGAGTGTAATTGATGCCGACATATTCTAAATGCGATGTGCATGCGATGGAATGCAAGATGTTGTCTAATCCATTCTCAATTTTTAGTGAACCAGATGAACACCCTACTAAATTATCTGCAAATGGTGGTATGGGGTGGCTCTGACTCAGAAGACTTTGAGGTGCATGGGATCGGTGTCTCCTAAAACACGTGGGCCATAATGTGACATTGATGCCGTCCTTAAGGAAAATATAGGTGTTGGCTTTCCCGTGATGTAGTGCATCGCGGTCAAACTGCCATGGACGCCCAAGGATAATATCAGCAACTTCTAACGGAAGGACATCGCACCAAACCTCGTCTCGATATTGTAGCCCAATCGACAACTTTGCCAAACAACAATGAGTCACTAATTTGCTCGTGGTGTTGTCTAGCCAGGATGTTTTGTAAGGGTGAGCTAATGGATTGACTTTCCACTTCTTGCTTCTAACTACCCTTTCATTGATTAAATTGGTGGTGCAACCTCCATCTATCAAGACACAAAGGTCCATTCTATTGACAGTACAAACTATTCGGAACAGCTCGAATCTCTGGTTCTTGCAATGTGGCTTTGGGGGTCCTCCATAGAGCTCGTGGGGTAGTAACGCTTTAGGTGCCTGGGGTGATGGAGACTAGTGAATAACTAACAATGGCGCAGTCACGTCATCTCCCTCCAAGACTAACTCATTGAAGTTTTCGCCTTCAGACTCATGATTGTCCGCTTCATTATCCGCAAGATTTGTCTGTGGATTGAATTGGCGGCGAGGATAATCGGCTGACTCGTGACCCGGTTGGTTGCACTTGAAACACTTCATCATGCTCGGGTTGGGTCCTAAAACCCCTTTACCCTTTTCAGTGGGTGTAGGAACTGTATCAGCTACAGGGGAAGGTCCAGGGGGTGGTCTACTCATAGATCCGGATGGTGCCCTAGTATTGTCATATCGTCGGGACGCAGATCGGGAGTGGTGAGACTCAACTTTCTTAGCCCAACGGTGTGCATCACTGACCTGATACAAGTCATGAAGGGACACCACCTCTTGAATGGAGGGTTTAAGACCATTGACATACCTAGCGACGCTCTGCTCTTCATCTTCATGCAGATCATTGCGAGCTTGGAGCTAGTAGAATTCATTGGTGTAATCATCCACCGATTTATGCTCTTGTCGCAGGTTTTGGAATTTCTGGAACACATTTGGTTTGAAATCAGAAGGGAGAAACTTCTATTGCATTTTTCCCCTCATGTGTGTCCAAGTGGAAATCTTGTCTTTTCCCTTTCTACCCCTAGTGGTCTGCAACTGTTTTCACCAGATCAGTGTATGACCTTTCAGTTTGAGACTAATAAACTTGACTTGTTTGTCGCGGGGAATTTCTTTCCACTCAAAATATTGGTCAATTCTCTCGACCCACTCTAGGAACTCTTCAGGATCCATCCTACCCTCAAACTCAGGAATTTCTATTTTGAGACCCTGATCCCAGCCCCAATGGGATTTCGTCTTCCTATGAGTCCTTCTACTTCGCCTATTAGACCCGTTAGAGGAACTGACACTGTCACCTCCTGACTCGAGATCTAATTCACTACGCTCTGGAGACGCTCTAGTCCTGTGCTCTCGATGGGGTCGAGGTTGATTTTGGGAATTAGTGAAGGCTAAGGTCAAGGCTTCGATCTGGGTCTGAAGCCTATCCATGTGTCCTTGTTGCCTTGTGAAGGCATCTTGCCAAGTACGGGGTGGGGAAGGTCCCGCCATTCTAGATTCTCTAGAAGATGCTATCGATTCACCTCAGAGAGAGAGGGGTGATCCTAATATGGATGCGCTCACGGGATGCTAGTTTCCTAATTAATGTAAGACACAAACTAAAAATGGAAAGAAAAAAATTTTAGCACGCACGCGATAATGCGAATGATGCAAGAGGACCGGCCATTGCGTAAGAACGCGACGACTAGTGCGCTCTGATACCAACTTGATGTGATGTGAATGCTTACAGAAACCCAAGTGCTGAATTTAAACAATTAAATATATAAATTATGCGCGTATGAATCAAATTTCAGCAAAGCTTATGGCCACAGATCATCATTCATTCATGCCCAAACAGATTTAATTCAACGAAGCAAATAAAACTGACGAGATAACTATTAATTTCAGATTCTAACAAACAAGTTTCAGCAATAATAACTAACACAATCTCAAATAAATAAGCCAAAGTCTCAAAAAACAAGCATGGATCTAAGCGACAAAATTCTAATGGATGAGATTCTTCAGAAGCCAATGATTTCGGAAACCCTAATGGAAATTCAGTAATAGGCCAGCTTAAAAGGGGAGGTGTATCACATGAAAATATTAAGGGACGATTCAAACCGTGCTTTGGTCAATGCCGGTCGCTGACAAGAACTCCGTTGTTGCAGATGAAGGGGCGGAAGAGGAGGTGTGGTCCAGAAGAAAGGTTGAAGAAGCCGAGACGAGTTGATCTTTGAAGATGAATAATCTCCGTGTCGATCTCCCGCGAAGTCGTAGACGAAGGCATGGTGACGAGGTAGAAGCTTGCGAAGGAAGAAGAAGACTAGATACAGGATGATTCTTTGGAAGATACTTCGAACAAGCGAATACGCTTCTCCGTTCTAGGGTTTCAATTCAATTTCATCGTCCCCTTTGAATTAGGGTTTGATGGCTTTATAGGCAAGGAACACAAAAGAAATAAAAGGAAAGAACGAGAGAGAGAGACGTTCCACGCGGGTAGAGAGAGAGGAGGACACGGGCACGCTTCCCAAAGCATGCCCGCACGGGTATTGCCGTGGGAAAGGGGGGCCGGCCGGGTGAGGGTGTTCGGTTAGGGTTTTTAGGGTTCCTTCGAATCTCATCCATTGAGATTTAATCGACCTAAGATCCTACGACTAAAAACCTAACATAGAAACGAGTCAGTTCGGCATCTGTGGCTCGAACCGGATGCGAACATGGCTCGCACTTACCCAAATCAGAAATAAAAAGACAAATAACTCAAGATCCATCAGTCGGATCGAAAGAAAATAAAAATCAAAGTCCTAGCTCCTCGAACGAGCTTTCCACTGATGCAGACGGATTGGCGATCGGCTTCCGGGATCTCCGTAGGGAATGAAAATACACGATCAGCTGTAAAAATCTGCACGTAGTAGGCCTCGTCTGCATCAACCTCTATTGCTAGTTCACTAGAACCATAATCCTAGAATGTATTGTGACCTCTTAGTTTATTGCTCACCATTTTGATATGCCAAACAGTGTGCGCAGTCTATCGCAGACCAAAACTTGAGTAGATTGAATGGTTTACATTAGGCTTTAGGGAACACAAGTACTCCATATGAATTCTATATTCCCTAGGCGTGGAACTAGGTGTCTCATTAAGTGACTCTTATGAAGGGTTGATTATTAAGGTTGGTCACCTGTACTCGTACTAAGATGGTGATTACAAAGTTTTAAGAAGTCAAGACTCAATTGGGTAAATTAATCTGAGAAGGACAGTCGATACTGATCTTAGTTTCATGAACACTGGATTGGAAGGGTTCAAGTGCAACATAGTAGGGTAAATGATACTCGCATAATTACTAATAGCCTCAGAGTATAGTAGTGCCTTAGTAGTGGTTGTAAACACTGTTTACTAGTATGGCATAGGCCATGGTACCAGTCAAAGCTAAGGTTATTAGGGTCTCGAAGATTCCAACTCCTAGCCATCACTAATAGTCAGCGAACCTAATTTAGTACTGTTAGGGTTTACTGATAGTGGGTAACTTTATGAAAACCGAAAAACTTAGGGGCAAATAGATTATAAGTTATAGCTTAAGTTTACCTAAACGGTTTCTTTCTATGGCCCTCGCATGAAGAAAACTTAGTTTGTCGTGGAATGAAGATATGAATATTGTAGTGTGGAAATTGGTCATGTGTGATAGAGGATTTATTAGGATCACTAGGTCTTGACTAAGTTGACCCTCTTTGAAAAAGTTATAAGTGTCAACTAAGGGCTAAGTTGGACCTTAGACATTATAGGAGAAATCAAAAGAGCTTAGTTAAATAGACTTTAGTGACTTTTCTATAATATAGGAGGTTCCATAAGTGACACGAGATGGAGTGCGTCTCCATCTCCCTATTTGGTCGACATCCTAGTGAACTAAGAAGATAAACCCTGAGTGCAAGGGTATTATTGTAATTATCCAAGGTGGATGTTGACAGATAATTAATTATTTTCTCTTATTAGTTGCCTAGTTGGACTAGGAGAAGTTATGGTGCAAGTTAGGATTTGATCGAAGTCAGACTGGGTTAACAAGTGCGCAAGTCTTTCTCGACTTAAATGGATGCCAGAACCTATGGGCTCAACTTGGGTATTGTTGGCCACCCCCTATGGGTGCTACCCATGAGAAGTTTGACCAAGGGATAAACACTAGTCGAAATCCTCATATGGTAACAACCATATGATATTATTATGGGAGAGATTTAAGGGATCTCTATCCCCTCATAATAGGAAACCCTATTTAGGGATTTCGGTCTATAACTAACCCAAGCCGCCACCTTTGGCCCCAATTCTAAGCCAAAACCACGCCCTCTTCTCCCTTTGAGATATTAAGCCAAGAGAGAAAAGAAGGAAAGAAAGAGAAAGAGTAAAAAAGGGAAAAGAAAGAACATAATAAAAAAATGTCTTCCTCCCCTTCGGGCTTCCACACGTCAGATCCGTTCATCTTCATCGAGCATTCTTTATGAGGATCTAGAAGAAGAAGAAGACTCTCACAAGTCTACCATCGGGGCTCGTGTGTGTGTCAGATAGGCATTGAATCAAGACGGTAGCGATTTCACAACTTTATCTTCAACCTTCGTCTTTATCAGATCTACAACCTTAGGCATCTATAAGTCGTAAGAGATAAACTTTTAATAATCCATAGATGATAGTAGCCGTTAGAATTTATTATTCTGAGACCATAATAATTCATAATTAATTATTATCTGTCTATGGTGTGAATTTTGTTTTAATCCGATGTCAAACTTTTTGTATCCCGACGTTTCGCCGGATAGTCAAAACCCTAATTCATTCTCCACCTTTTGTATGGCGAAACACACTTCGACCGCATACTCGGACTAACAACATCCTCCTCATAGTATTAAGTGGGAACCACTTTGTCCCAGGATACTCAAGATGAACTTCGATGTTTCCTTAAATGAACGCCTAGGATCAGGGGGCTGGCATGGTTGTTTGGGACCACGGTACCCCGTCTGGCTCGTTAGACCATTTGACTTTCCATACTTCTTGAGTCCGGATGTGGAATTACAGAGTAATTGGTTTGTCCTACTCCTTCTTAGTGAATTATGACCTCACCACCATGTATGTATTAAGAGGGATTCGATGGTCACTCTTCTCACCTCCTGTCATCCTCCTATGTGGATTTCATTACTTGTGATTGCTGGTGTTTATTGTAGTTACTTCGTCTTTATCGAACATGTCACACTTATCGCGAGGGGAATAGTGTTGTGAATTAGCTGGCAGGAAAAGCTCGACGGTTGGGACAACTGGATTTTTGATATATATTGTATGCCAATTCTAGCAAGTTTGACACCTATTTAACATGAATTATATAAACTCACTAATACCCTCACATAAGATGTGTAAATATACTAGTCCACTTAGGTGTGGTTTAGATAATTCATGTATGTAGGTTAAAATCACATACGGGGTATATGAGTTCACCGTACACACCTAAGTAGGTTCACAATCAATGACTGAAATGGACACCCAGTATGATAAAGACTACAACACCCTAACCCTTTTAACAAGTCAGTAGTGTTGGTGCATAGGTATGCACTTAATAGATTTAGGAGAGGATGCCTTTGTCATTAATACTGTCAATTGGACAAAGAATACCTCTACTATTAGTTGACTTGGTACTCTGCACATGTGGATTAGGAGTCATTATAACGTAGATATCCTGATTGTATTAGGGTTCCTAAGTGGCATCTTCTATTATGCTCTTTAGTGAGGAATCCTAGTTGGACTAGGATGCACTGAGTGGAACCACCCCAGGAGGGGGGCGGGGAAGCTCTTGGGACGAGAATAAAACATTATCTAAGTGAGTGAAGAATGATTATTAGTGAATTAGCATTCACTAGAACATGATCAATTGATTAAGGTTGATTTTTTTTGTTTCTAGGGATTGTCATTAGTCACCTAAGTGGATTAGGTTGACCTTCCTAGCATTTAGAGAATGTCACCTTGGTCGTGTATTGATCATGTTGACTTTTCTATAATGTAGGATGAGTCATAGGTATCCACCTAGACAAAGGATTACTAGTCTTTTTCAGATTCATTAATCCTATTGGACTAAGGATTAGATCTCTATTAATTAGGGCATTGTCCTATTTATCTATAGTGTATAATGAATAATTAATTAAATATCTAATTTATTAATTATTTATTTAATTATCCTCTTTCTAATGGTTGCTTGATTGGATAAGTAGAAGTCATTCCTAAAAGTTAAGAAAGGGTGAGTGTGTTCACACTAGGATACCTCTTTTATAGGTGTCATTTTCCTAAAAAGATTCCTCATTTCTCGTGTTCTATATATTAGGAAACCTAACTGCACTAGAATAGAACTTAGTTGCCGACCATTGTAGTCCAATGGGACTCCCTAATGACCGGCCACATGGTCTCTTAGTGAGGCTAGGATTCCCTTAAAAGAAAGGGCCTAAAGTCTAGAATTGGATCTCCACAAGTGTAGGGATTTATCCCACATATTAAGGAGTCCAAATCCAATAAAGAAAGAGGACGAGGGAATGGCCACTAAGGGGGTTTTAAGCTTTGTGGCATGTCTCCTCAAACCCTAATCACACAAGGGATGCTGGCCACACAAAAGAGGAAAAGAGGGAAAGGAAGAGAGAGAGAGAGAGAGAGAGAGAGAGAGAGAGAGAGAGAGAGAGAGAGAAGAAGAAGAAGAAGAAGAAGAAGAAGAAGACTCCATGAGTCTTTCCAAAGGTGATCTACATTGGGGAATATGAGTTGCTATATGAAGGAAGAGAGGCTACTACTCAGGTGATCGTTACCATCCTCTGATCCAATCTTCTCTATGGGTGTCCATAAATCTCATGAGGTGATCTTCTAAGAAATCCATAGGTTGTATTGTACGAGCAATTTTGTTTGCATGATAAATTTTCATGGCCCATAAGATCAAGCGATGACCATGATCCAATGTTCATCTAGACGCTTCCGATGCGCATCCTAAACCTTCAAGGACAAATGAGTTTACTTGACATTGATTTCCCTCGAGTAATTCTTGAATTGATGCTGGTGGATAATAGTACATGTTTGCATGCATGATTAAGATTTTGTATTATTCATCTTTATCCCAGCAAAGAAATATTTTTTTCCAAAAAAGTAAAATGGTTGTATATGACAGTAGTCTTTCTAAAGTTTGCATATTCATTTTATTTTATGCCCTCTAAAGTGTTAACATGGCTTCAAATGGATAATACATGGCTTCAGTCGAGAATTAGTGAAGATTTGTTTCTCTATATACCAAGGGGATAATATTATTTGTAAATTTTTAAGAAAATTTTTAATTTTATATTGATAAAGTAGTAGTGATTTATGGTTTCTTACTGAACTCTATAATGAAGTATTTAAGGACTTTAGTCCCAAGTGATAAAGTCCAAGGCCAACGGGTTCTTGGCCTACCGGTACTTCCTCTCTCCTATGTTGGAGAGGTTCCATGTTCGACTCCCGATATGGATACAGTGGAACAAACTTTTCTTCAAGGTCATTATGTCTTGTTTGCGCGTGTGAGTCCTTACTATATATCATGTTCTAGGGATTGTAAAATTAATAAGAGAAAATAAAGTACATATCCACTATATAGCATCACAGAAAGGTGCATGACAATAAATAGTTTCAACTAAGCATAGGTCCACGGAATAATAACAATTTAAAGTGTGATCCTCTCGTGCGGGTGTTGCACATAACAGATCCTTTCCGCACCTGTTTCGAATGATGTGTTTTTTTAAATACCAAAAATACCCATGGAATCCTTCCAAATAAAATAACAGTAGATGATATAGGGATACTTTTTTTAACAAAAATAGTGGTGCGGGTTGCTACAATGATTTTATTGTAGCAATTACAGTGAAATCATTGTAGCAACCCGCGCCACTATTTTTTTTAACGGGAATAGTGGCGTGGGTTGCTACAGTGATTTATTATAGCATCTATAATGAAATCACTATGGCTACTACAATGAAATCAATGTAGCTGCTACAATGAAATCACTGTAGCAACCTGTAATTTTATTGGAGATGTAAAAAAATACTTTCTACAATGAAATCATTGTAGCAAAGTACTCAATTTTATACAAATAATACTCAATTAAATTGATTATTATTTTGTATATTTGAGTATCATGCACAGGTTGCTACAGTGATTAGCTGCTACAGTGAAATCCACTGTTGTGGCTAAAAAGGCTTCCATACAGTGATTCACTATAGCAAAGTACTCAATTTTATACAAATAATACTTAGTTGAATTGAGTATTATTGCAACTAAAATTGAGTATTATTGCTTTAGTAATTTTACTGTATCAAAGTGTTTTTAGCAGCCTCGACAAAGTCATTATAGCTGCAACAGTGATTTCATTGTGGCCAAGATACTCAAATATATAAAAATAATACTCAATTGAATAAGTATTATATCTATCAAATTGAGTACTTTGCTATAGTGGTTTTCACTATAGCAACGTGTTCTTAGTAGCCACGATGAAATCACTATAACTGCTACAGTGATTTCACTGTAGTTGCTACAATGTGAGTACTATTGCTACAAAAGTTAGTATTATTGCTATAGTGATTTCACTGTAGCAACGTGTTTTTTAGCAACCACGATGAAATTATTATAGCTGCTATAATGATTTCACTGTAGATGCTACAGTGTGAGTATTATTGCTACAAAATTGAGTGCTATTCCTACAGTGATTTTATTATAGCAATATATTTTTTAGCAGCCATGATGGAATCACCATAGCTGCTATAGTGATTTTACTGTAGAAGCATAGTGAAATCACTGTAGAAGCTATAGTGGTTCTACACTAGGTCTCGAGACTGTACGTTTTTGTAGGAATCGGGTGAAGTTATATATACAATGACAATTTGATAAATTCAGCAACTTAATCATGGTTATTGTAGTCTTTTATTAACCATAAGAGTTGCAATTTATATGTTGAAATGTGAACATGAGCTTACAGGCAAAGGTTGTCAGGACTATCCTAAAATAAAACTATTAAAAAGGACTGTTTGCAATCCATCCCAATTATAAATAGTAGTTGATGCCTTCTCTATTTTGATCTCTGGACCTCTTCGAGCCCTTGCTCTAGCGCTCTGTCCTATGACCACGTGGTCGGTCCAGCAAAAAAAGAAGAAGTTCCAAGTGATAAAGTGTGGCGCTAAGGTCCACTAATCAATTATGGTATTTAAATTAGCCAGTTTTTGTTTTGAACTTTTATCTTCCCTAGTCCTTACTGTTAGGTCTCTCGAGATACCATGGTGGAAGGAACTCAAGACATAGTACACAAAATTTGGTCTCTGGTGCTGTATGTAAAAGTAGAGTGAGATCTACGAAGAGCGATCCCTTTGTCAATCTTTCAATGCTTCTCTGCCATCTTGTTGTCCATCCAGATCGAGCCATCATGATATGGCACTTGATCCCAATTGTCCGTTGCACCCACCCAGATAGGTGAATTGCACTCAGCCTAACTGGTTGCCAAAGGAGCAACTGCGATCGAATGCCACGTCAGAA
The DNA here is from genome assembly GCA_947650365.1 of Chamaelirium japonicum. Lineage (NCBI taxonomy): Eukaryota > Viridiplantae > Streptophyta > Magnoliopsida > Liliales > Melanthiaceae > Chamaelirium > Chamaelirium japonicum. The sequence goes on from OX393559.1 coordinate 31,816,159, forward strand.
TTGCCTAATCAGGATGGAAAACTGGATGGCTGAATAACATTGCTCAATCTTGTAAGGGGCATTGGAAAACTCTTTTTTTTTGTAACATCCTTGTTGACAAGCTTTTCTAAAAGAAAAATAAAAAACCACCAAATCGAGGATGTATCCAACTTGAAAGGAGCAGGCAACGAGGAATACATATGGCTATAGGTTGTCGAATTCTGATTCCTCCGCGGTTCGTCCTTTCCCTTGGTTCACTCTGTCCAGAACGTGGCATGAAACACATCTATCCAGCGATTTGGACTAGGGTTGTAAATGGATTGGGTTCGGATCACCCCAAGATCGGATCCAGTCCAAACTTGTGAGTGCGTACCCAAACCAGGCCCAGGCCCAAATTAAAAATTCCGGACTTGGTTGAAATCGACCCGACGTTTTTTAATAAAGTCTAAGTCCAAATTCGACCAAAATCAAGCCCAAACTTCTAGCACAGTATATGACTATTTTTTTCCGCTCGATCAAATGACAAAATGGGGAGATAGCATTGGCTGTGATAGATATTAAAAGGATAGATGTGAAGTAATGCTCCTAAAGTCTAAGACATTGGTATTTGTGAAGTAGATGCGACTAAAATTATTTATGCATTGAATATAAAAAATTAAAAATAAAATAATTTGGGCTTCGGTTCGGGTCTTGGGCCGGGCTAGTGGCTTCATATAACCAGCCCATAATACAATCAGGGCTGAATGGTCAAGCCTAACCCAAAGGACCAAGCTAATTTTGCCCAAACCAGGCCTAATCGGGCCTACCCAGATGGACCTTGGGCTGGCCCGGGCTCATTTACAACACTAGCTGGGATTAAATGTGACACAATTGTTGCATGCCTACCATTGCACGACTATGATGCACCGAGTGAACATAGAGAAAAGACACCATTGTACCACTATGATGTACGTTGGGCTCCAACCAAGTGAAGTGTGTTTGAGCTTAATTAAGATAATCGGGAGAAGATGTTTGACTTAGGTACTCTTATTTAAGAAAAGGGAAATACTATTTAACCAGACAAATCTTTACAGACCCAATCACAGCCGTTTATTGAACCGGAAACAACCGATGAATCGTACTAGTCCCGTTAAGTAGACCTATCATTGTGCTAGATTTTTATCCGAATCCGATTCATAAAGTCGAATATGGATAGGTTTTTTTTATCCGATAATCCGATAAATGTTTACTTAACAAATTGGATATGGATTTAGGCTGATCTGATCCATTAAGAACTCGATCAAACAAACTATAACATAATGGCATAGCGAAACAGGGTCGAAGAGGATCACGTCTTCTTCGATTGACGACAGAGGGAAGATGTAACGATCATCTCTCAAGAACTCTCGCGAATCTCACAAGAGTGAAGAATTTTGGGAATAACAATCACTTCATTAGAAATATCAAGATCTCGATGCCATTACATGCTAGTTGTGGGCCTTTATATAGGGCTCAGCCGAGTACTAAGAAAGAAAGAAAATAAAAATAAATAAAAAATTAATAACATTCCTTAAGAGCCTTTGATGAATCTGGCCCAATTTATGGTATTGGTGAAAATCATTTGGATACCGATTTGTCACCATTAATATATTTTTTCTTTGCGTTTAGATGATCTTCCTTCTAAGGTGTTGTAGTTGTCATCTTTAGGAGGGAGACATGATGGTTTATCTCTTTTGGAGAAGTGTGGACTGATTGTAGCTACCTCTTTTGGAGAAGTGTGGGCTGATTGTAGCTGCCTTTTGGGAGAAGCGTGGGTTGGTTGTAACTGCCTCTTTTGGAGGGGCCCAATCTCCTGCATCATGGTCTTCCTCTTGAAAAGAACGCGATCTTGAGTTTTCTTGAACAAGTTTGGCTCATGGAAGTCGTATAAATCTTTGACGTTAAACGTTTTCGAAATTTTGTAGTTCTCTGGTAGGTCCACGATATAGGCATTATCACTTATTTTGTTAAGGATCTTATAAAGACTCACTTTCTTCATCTTCAACTTATTATAAGTGCCCACCGGAAATCTCTCATTTCGCAAATAGACTATTACTTGATCACCTTAAATGAAGCTCTTTATTTGCTTATGATGGTCGGCAGTTTACTTATACCTGGTGTTGGATTCTGCAATATTTTCTTTTACTTCAGCATGAATATTAGAGATTTTCTTCACCATGTGGTCCATCGAAATATTCATGCCTGGGAGTTTTGGAAGTGGTACGAGATTCAGAGTGTAAGTGGGAGATCGACCATACACGATCTCGAATTGAGTTTTGCCAGTTGACCTATTTGGTATTTTATTGAAGGTGAACTCGGCTTGGACTAGTGCCAGGTCCCATTGCTTTGGTGTCTCCCTAGCTAGGCACCTAAGGATGTTGCCTAAGGTGTTTTTCATCACTTCTGTTTGCCCATCGGTTTGCGGGTGATACGTGCTGTTGTACTGGAGGGTGGTGCCGAGGTGCCTCTAGAGGCTCCTCCAAAAATGGCTGAGGAACTTGGTGTCCCTATCGGAGGTTATTGTCTTTGGCATGCCATGTAGTCGAACGACTTTTCGGAAGAAAAGATTTGCGATGTTGACCGTGTCCATCGTCTTCTTCCAAGGCACAAAATGGCTCATCTTTGAGAAGCGATCGACTACCACGAAGATGGAGTCAACGCCTCTCTGGGTATGGGGAAGTCCAAGGACGAAGTCCATAGAGAGATCAATTCACGGGGCATCTGAGATAGGAAGAGGCATGTATAGCCCAGTGTTTTCCGCTTGTCTTTAGTAGTTTGGCATGTATAGCATCATCGCACGAAGTCGTTTGTATCTTGATTGAGTTGTGGCCAGTAGTATCTATCCTCGACGAGGGAGATAGAGTTGTCCCATCCTAGATGGCCTCCGAGTCCTTCGCAGTGTAGGTCTCGCACCAATTGCTCTCGGAGGGAACTGCGGGGAATGTAAAGTTGATTACCTTTGAAGAGAAAGCCTTATTGGATGTGGAAATATTTGGCGCTCACCTGATTAGTGATGCTTTGCTCTCAGGCTTCTCAAAGGTCTTTATCTTCTGGATATAATTTCTTGTAGGGGTGTGCATCGGTTCGAAACCGACCTATTTAGGCAAAATCCAAACCGATCCAACCTAGGTCGGTTTTGAGAATTTGCAATCCGATCCAAACCGATTGAGACTGGAATCCAATCCAATCCAATCCAATTAAAGTCGGTTTGGATTGGATTGGATGGTCGGTTTGGGCTTTGGCCCATATGCTTACTATTTTTTTTTATTTGGACATAGTTTCAACTTTAAAATGATTATTTCAAAAATTATAAAATGATACTACATTACTTACCAAAATACCAAGTTATCAACAACAATACCATTATGTCCATAATATTTATATCCATCAAATATTAAAAACTACAAAGTACGGTCTTAACAATTAAACAAAAGTTCACAACAGTTACCACTAAATTAGTAAATTATAAACCGGAGTCCGGTTCGGTTCGGTTCGGTTTAGGTCGGTTTTTAATTGATAAATCCGATAACCGATCCAATCATATCGGTTTTGAGAAATCATGATCCAATCCGATCCGTTGAGTGTGTCGAAACCGATCAAATTTGGTCGGTTTGGTTTGGTTCGGTCGGTTTGGTCGGTTTGGTTTGGATCCTGCACACCCCTAATTTCTTGAGATAGTCAAAGCCTACTACCTCTGCCTGCATGGTGACGAGAAGGGGTTATCATCTTCTGAGAGCATTGGCCACTGTGTTCAACTTTCTCGATTTGTGCTTGATCACATAGTTGAAATTTTGGATACGAGATACCCACCAAGTATGCATCTGATTGGTATGTTTCGAGCTGTCAAGGTACCGGAGGGCTTGGTGGTCAGTGTGCAAGAGAAATTCCCTCTGAATGAGATAATGTTCCCAGCGCCGAAGTGCCTAAACCACCGTATATAGTTCTAGTTTATAGTTCGACCACTTCGTTCTCGCCTCTCTATAGAAAGCTATTGGCATCGCTTCTTGGGACAAGACTGCATCAATGCCTATCATGGAAGCATCGCAGTCGACTTCGAATAGCTTTCTGAAGTTTGGCAGAGCTAGTACTGGGGCTGTCGTGAGCTTATCTTTGATGGTGTTGAAGCTCTGCTCAGCTTCGTCGGTCCATTGAAACTTCCCTTTCTTTATGCAATTCATTAGAGGAGCGGCAATGCTGCTGAAGTTCCATATAAAGCACCTGTAGAAAGTCACTAGGTTGTGGAAGCTCCTGACCTCAGTGGCACTCTTTAGAATAGGCCACTCACGAATAGCCTTCACCTTGTCTTTATCGACATGGATCCCTTCGTTGCTCACCACATAGCCTAGAAAAATGAGGCTAGTTGTTAGGAAACTATATTTTTTGAAAATTTATATGAGTTTGGCTTCTTGAAGAGTTGAGAAGATTTATCGTAAGTGCTGAATGTGGTCCTCCTCCGTCTGGTTGTATATTAGAATATCATCAAAGTAAACCACAACGAATTTACTTGTGAATGGCTCAGAACTTGGTTCATCAGCCTCATGAAAGTACACGGGGGGTTGGAGAGGCCGAAGTTCATAATAAGCCACTCATAGAGGTCCTCCTTCATCTTGAAGGCTATCTTCCATTAGTCATCGGGTCAGATCCGAATCTGGTGAAAGCTGCTCTTGAGGTTAATCTTTGAAAAGACTTTGACGCCCTCCAACATGTCATCCAGGCATGGGATCGAAAACTGGTACTTGATGGTGATCTTGTTGATCGCCCGGCTATCGATGCACATCCTCTAGCTCCCGTCATTCTTTGGTGTCGGCTGTGCCGATACTGCACATGGGCCCATGCTCTTATGGACTAGCCCTTTACGGATGAGCTCTTCCACTTGACATTGCAAGATGGCATACTTCTTTGGGCTCATCTGGTAGTGTCGAAGGTTCAGGAGATTTGTTCTAGGGACAAGGTCGATGTGCTGCTGGATGTCCTGTATCAGTGGTAGCTCGTCTGGGAGGTATTCTGACATAATATTGTGAAACTCTTGTAGGAGAGGTTTCACGGCATCAGGGGCGATGACATGTTTGGCTTCTTCTCCTTTAACCACTAGTGTGTAGAGGGTACTCGAATCCTTCAGATCACACTCAAAATCATTAGTAACAAAAAAGAATTATCCCTCCAATTTGGAAGCTTTAGAACGACCATTTTTTTTCATCGGCCTGAGGATGACTCTCTGTCCATCTTTGATGAAGGCATATATGTTTTTTCGGTCCTTATGCTCGATATTCCGATCAAATTGCCATGGCCTGCCAAGTAGAATATGACAAGCATCAATCTCCACAATATCACACTGAATGTCATCTTTATACATTTTGCTGATGGATAGGGGAATTGTGCATTGTCGGGTTATCTTGAGACCGTCGACGTCTTTGAGCCACCCGATGTCGTAGGGCGTCGAGTGTACCTCCATTGGAATATGGAGCTTGTTCATCATTGATTTGGATATGATGTTCTCACTACTTCCCTATCGATGATGACATCACACACCTTGTCATAGATGGTACACCGTGACCAGAAGATACGGTGTCGCTGGGATTCGGGATCTTTGCACGGTGTAGATGATCTCCCTTATCATCGTACGTGACTTCCTCCGCATTATTAGCCGCTTCTTTCGGGTGCTTCTTCACCGTAGCCTTTATCTGCTTCGATAATGTTTGTCATGCGTTGTTATGGACATTGATTGGAGTAGTGCCCCACTTGATTGTATCGGTGACACTTGTCTCTCCTTTTAACTGTGTAGGGGTTTATGGGTGGCGGTAATGCGGGGTTTGTGGTGCCGACCATCCTCGCTTGACTGTTGCTGGATCCTTTATTCGCAGTAGCTTGCCCTTCTTTCTCTGGAGTTTTTTCTCGATTGGTCAAAGAATTGCTCGCTCGGGTTGGTGCAGGTGTTTGGCTGAGGAAATTGCTCTGGGGATTTGCTTTTCGTTCTAGTTGCGTCTCCACAGGCGTGGCTAGTTGCACCACCTCGTGGAGGGTGTAAACGGGTTGCAGATTGATGAGGTCCTGGATTGCTAGTCGAAGTCTCCTGATATAGCGCGCTACTTGCTAAGCATTGGTCTCCTCCAGGTTGTTGTGGGTCGCCAAACAGAAGAATTCCGTCGTGTATTCGTTGATAGCACAGAGGCTCTGCCTACATGTTTGGTATTGTTGGAACAATACCTGGTCGTAGTCTGGTGGAAGGAAACACGCGTGAAGGAGCCGCTTCATTCATGACCAAGGACGGATAAGATTCTTTCCAATCCGGGCACGAGATTATTGGTGTATCTCCCACCACACAGATGTGCCTCCTTTAAGTTTGTAGGCCACTAGCTTGACCTTCTTCTCTTTCGCCGTATCCATATATTCAAAGAATATCTCGACTTCAGAGAGCAAGTCGAGGAACTCTTCGATATTGAGGTGGCTGGTGAATGTAGGCAGTTCCACCTTCATGCAGAAGTCACGGTCGTTGTCGCCGTTTCAACAGCCTCCATCGAAGTTGCTGGGACTGCCGTTGTGGTCGCTATTGCAGTTGCCATAGCCACTGTAAGGGCTGTCATATGGGTTGCCGTTTCTGCCTTGGTAGCCACCATAGCCGCTATGATTGCCCCCGTTGTAGCTGCCACGACCACCATGGTTACCTCCCCGTCCGCGGGGGAATCCACGACCTCCCGGGTAACGACCACCATGTCTTCTCGTAAAGCGATTGTCACCACCGTAGGGATCGTATTGTGGGGGTGGCGTCTCCTCGTCGCTTGAATAATCTTCATAGGGAGTCTTACAATCTTGGCATTGTGCGTCTTCATAGAGGATGTCATCCCATAGAAGCGATTCGATTGTGGCACATAGATCTTCCTTATGGTGGGTTTACTGATTTGTTTGATGCGCTTGAGGAAGTCCTCCGGGAATCTGGTCGAGATCGAGAGCATATACGTGTTATCTTCGCAAGGATCTCCGTATCCTGACCAAATCCACTTTCACCTCCTGATGAGAAGCCGTGAGGCCCTCAAGGGTTGGTACTCCCAAATCACCGTCTGCGAAGTTTGGGTTTACCAATCCCTACTGAGTTGCCATCGGAGTGGGATAACACCTACTTTGATACCAACTTGGCATAGCGGAAGAGGGGTCGAAGAGGAGCACGTCTAAAGGCATAGGTGGTGCTCCGAGCCTAAACAACGTCGTCCAATGGTCTCTGAGCGCACCTCTGTGGAGAAATGAGACCCACTAGCTCGGAAGCTCCGAGTGCCTCCGCATATGCCAGAACTCCTCCAGAGCCTCTCATGGAGTGGACTCCACAAGCTTTAAGCAATCCCCGTGGCCTTTTATAAATCAGCTCCTAGTTGGGAGACCGTTGGAGAGGAAACTCCTAAGTAGGAGCAAATTTAGATAAGGTAGCTCCCCAAGTAAGGCCCACAATCCTTAGAAGCTCCTCCCAACTAGGGGATTGTTGGAGATGCTCAGCACACCTGTATTGCAGGTGCGTATTTCTAGGCATCCATAATTTTTTTCTTTTTTTTAGGATAAATTACACTTTGCCCCCCCCTGTAGTTTAGACCCATATCACTTAACTCACCAATAGTTAATAAACTACATTTTGATTAGATATATAAAAATAACCAAAAAAGGAATTTAGTAGTCGACAAGAAGGGTATTGTGCTAACATTTGAAACTATTAGTAAATGCCTACTCCCATTGGCACTCGGACGGCTGTCTTCGATGGCAACGTGCTTGTCGGCACTTGGACGGTCGCCTACAATGACCACGATGCCTTCAGGGTGTAATTCACTTGTTAAAGAGAAAGGGAGTACTAATTAATCTTAAAAAAACAATACTAATTAACATCAAATGGCTATTACATAACATTGAATAGGTATCATTCATCTTTATAGTAGTAGTATTTTTATAGTAGGTTTTAAATAGGATTTACGAGAGAGACATTTTGGGCTAAACTTCAAGTGGGGTAAAATGTAGTTTATCTCGGCCTATCAATTTGGCCCTTTGGAGAGGATACCCTGCCCTGACCGACCCTCCAAAGTCCTCTAAGGACCTGCCCACCTAGGGCCTAAGGGCTGAACCAGGTACAACTTTCATAAGCCCTGCAAGATGGGCTGGACCAGAAAAACCTATGGCTAGACCCTATTAGGCCCTACCCTCTATATACATAAATTATTATAATATATATAATACTTATTAAGGGGCTAAATCAACAGGTAAGTGGGACTAATAAGTCATTACTCAGTCACTCATTGTGATCCTATAGGAATTAGAGTTATCAAGTTTGGATATATTAGCATTAGAAATTATATAACACTCATAAGACTTATAATACTTTTTAAACTGTATTATCAGTCTGAAGCATGAATAAATGAGTGTGGTTTTAAATGACTGCCAAAAGCCTAAAGGCACTAGCATAAGAGTTGTTTAGGGAGAAAAAAAAAGATTTAATCCCTCCTTAATAACCTAACTGAATAAATAACCTTATCGGTAATTGTTATCTTAGTGATATCAACTTGGACCTTGATCGGTCCTGCCCCAGCCCTGGCTTCTGAAGGGTCGAGCTAGGACCCATCATTTTCTGGCCCTGAAGAGCTAGGGTCTACCTCCTAAAACAAAGGGTCAGATCCAATTTGACCCCAACCCTGCACTGTCCTGTCCTTTGACAGGCCTAAGTTTAACTTTTTTTTTTATTTTATTAAGTTGGTGTGGCCACGTTTGGAAAACTGACTCTGGAACCGAAGGTTTGCCTCAACCACAAGACACAGGATAACCCACAAACTAGAGGGGTCAACGGTTCGTGTCGTGTCTGGTTCGTGTCGTGTCCAAAACCCCTAGACCCGGACCCGACCTGTTTAACTAATCGTGTCTAGATCCTAAACCCGTACCCGACCTGCTAATAAACGGGTAGACCCAATAAGACCCGTTTACCACACGGGTCTATTCAGTTGACCCGATCCGACCTGACCCGATAGACCCACTGGTGCTATATAATACAGTATCGGATTGCGGGTAGACCCGACCCGACACGACCCGTTGAATTTTAAACGGGTCTTCCGGGTCTACCGTGTCCAGATCCTAAACCCGGACCCGACCCGTTTATTAAACGGGTCTATCGTGTCGACCCGTTTAGCCCTGACCCAGACCCGCTAACTTCGTGTCGGGTCCGAAATTGCCAGCCCTACCACAAACCCTATCAACCCCAACCAACCCCTTCGCTTTCCCCGCCTCCCGCTCTGCCGCAGTGAGCGAGCCCGCCCTCAGCAGCGAAGCAAAGATGTCTGCCTACTGTGGAAAGTATCACAGTAAATCTGACCCACTTCGCTCTTTTAATTTTCCTCTCCCCGCATTGGATCTCGTAATTGTTTCTATTTCTGTTGTTATCGTGTTGTTTCTTCCTTCCAATTTCGGGGTTCTTAGAAATCCTGTGATTTTCCTAAGTTTCTTTCTATTCCCACATTTTCTTTATTCTGCGATTGGTAACAGATCCTTTTTTTGTGTTTTTTTTAATATGAATTTCATGTGTTTTTTTGTTCTGATTTCGATGACCCCATATATAGTATTTATCTGTTTTGTATTTATCGGTTTTAGATTGTGCGATAAATTTTGTTTCGGGTGGGTTTAGTAAGCAAACTAATAAGAATTCTGGGAAAACATGATGTCGACTTTTGCTTTAGGTTTTATATGTTAAAAATAAATGGTATGATATATATTGATAATGTGTGTGCCGTCGTGTAACTATGTAAAGAGACATCTATGTGATTAGATAAATAAGAGAAAAAATTCTAAGGTTGTAACTATACAATAGCTTTGTCGTGAAGAACTGAAATAGGTAGTTGACCACTTCAATATCTAATTTTGTTTTGGCTTTATTTGAACAATATTGTAAAAGGCTCACATGAGAAGCATGTTATGGAGGTAGCTGTTATAGGTAATTGAGGAAGCATCTGATGCTCACTTCTGTGACTTCTGTCGGCTGTAGGGTAGAAACATACAAGACTTCATCCACACATCCAGAAATAGAAGAAAATAGCACATATGGAATTTTTTACGTGGAAACCCGGAAGGGAAAAACCACAGTGCTTTTGCACTAAGTCAAGTCAATCCACTATAGACTAGGCGTTACGCAGGCTGACAATCATATATCCCCCAGATAGACTCGGTGGTTCCACAGTCGCTCGCTCTAAATTACTGGCACTTTTCCTGCACAGGCCACCACCTATCATCTGGAAGTTTCCCGCTGCAGCATTTATACCCGACGCATTGATAACGATGGATTTCACCAACGACACTTCTATTAATGGAATTCTCACGATTGAATGATCAAATTCATATCAATTGACCATACTCGTCCGACTCACCGTCGAGTAGTGACCTTGAACTTACGGGCGCTTCGTAGCTCGCTTCGAAGGGATCTCACCTATCTTCCGAAAATGGCCACCGCCCAACAACTCTTACAATTGATATGCTCAATTGAAACCATTGTGGATGAAGGGATTTCAATACCAATAAGTAGAAGGGAATGGGGTCAATCTAATCTCTTATGAAGCAAAGCCCAAAACACTAGATGAAAACAAATCAAATCACTTACCAAAATTGGGGGTTTTCCTTTCCAAGAGTTCTTGACTGTAAAAAGAACTCTAGAATTCTTACCCTAATGAGCCAACATGGCCATTTATATAAGGTACAATTCTCCTGTTGATAGCCGCTGGATCTGACCACCAACGATTGAGATATCTCAGGAGAACGATATACCTTGTGGATTATCTACAGTAATGTGGTCTAGGCGGCGCCTAAGCAATATATATATATATATATATATATATATATATATATATATATATATATATATACATATATATATATATATATATATATATATCTTGATGTAAAATTTTATGTTTTCCTATTCTTCGTACCTACAAAAATTTAGTAAAGAATATGAAATATATTTTTTTATGTGGTCAAGAAGATGGAAGCAAGTAACACGGATCAAAACAAAAGTTATCAATGTAAGCAAGAATCAAACATCAAAATCATCACCATTTCCATGCAGGTCTATTTTATTTGAAACATGACCCTCCCTATAACTCTATAAGAATCACCAAAAACTTCAGCATTTTTAAATGTTTGTGGTTATATGCTTCTTCCTCCTCTTTGCCTTCTCCCGTCATTGTTTTCACTAATCTCAACAATAAGATATTATGTTAAACCATCATCAAGAAAATGGTTCCCGAGTGGTTATATTTTTCCAATAAAAGATGCCCCGAAAAACTAGTAAAACTGCCAAGCGGCTGCCTAGGTGTTGGGGGCTCCAAAACACCTAGGCAGCGCCTAGGCATCACTTTGACTACACTGGTCTGCAGGGAGGCTAGCCCTCTAAATATCAAAATTGGAGTGTGACCCCCTCTTATTGGTACGAGTTAAGAATCTTATTAAAGCTTAGGCATTTGGCCCTTATGCCTAATTTTAGGCTCGCCGATCATCTGTTTTGGTGTAATCTATGCTATCAAAATCGAAACTAGTCCGCGGCTAGTCCCTAGGTGGCATTTTGCCGAACCGACTGTATGCGCAGAAAAAGATCCGGGTCGTCTTTATTGCAAACACATGAAGATTACAGATGCCGGGACCTGGGGACTCGGGGGTGGTGAGCCGGGTGCGACGAATATTTGATCAGAAGATTATGGGAGAGATCCTCTGGAGGATCCCTTTGATCCGCGTCTCCACGTGGTATTCGTGCGAGAGCTCTGAAAGGGTTGCCCAGGACAGAGGTCTTTACAGGGTGAGGGTTTCTTGAGAGGCTAAGGAGTATCCGCCATAGCTTTTGTCCCTTCCGTGCTTCGTACTTTCTCGGCTAGGGGGGGTTTTTGGCTTCGTTCCTCGGTCTTCGTGTCTCCCTCGCTCCTTGCTAGACCTCGACGTCCTTGATCGTCGGTTCGCGGCGTCGATCGTGCTTTTGGCGTCGGCTTTAGCTTTGGCTTTCGGGTTTGGCTTTGTTTTGGTGTGGCTCTTGTTTGCTTTGGCGCTTGCGCTTGAACGTAGACGGGTAGAGACTTGCGATGCTTTAGTTCTTCCGGACTTCGCGTCGTATTGGCTAGAACGTGTGGTGCTTTGCTCGTGACCGGCGTAGTTGCTTGGCTTTGGCACTTGCGTTGCTTTGGCGCGGGCTTTACTGGTGCTTTTGCTTTGGCTTCTTACGTTGGCGTTTGCTTTGGTGTTGACTCGATCTTTTTCTCGAACGGCGATGGCTACTTCTTCAAGGCTTCTTTATTCTTCCGGCTTCCTCTACGGTTATGGCGTCGGCTTGACTTCTCTTCTTCTCCGGGCTACTTTGGTGTGATCAGAGTCGAAGGTTTCTTTTGGAGATGGCGGGTGTAGCATCGATCTCCGTACGACGGTTGTAGCGTCGGCTTTTGTTGATGAAGACGGTGGGGGTAGCACCGGTCTTCTTGCGATGGTTGTAGCGTCGGCTTTTGTTGATGAAGACGGCGGGGGTAGCACCGGTCTTCGGGCCTTCTTCTCTAAGCTTTCTTCTTCGTGCAAGGAGTCGACGCCTTTGTTGAAGACGACGGGGTGTTATCGGCTTTGATCTTCTTCTCCGGCCTTTGCTTATGGCGTCTTCCGAGTTGATGAAGATCGTTGGAGAAGTCGGGGTGATGACAACTTCGGGTCTTCTTCTCCGAGCTTTCTTCTTCATGCAAGGAGTCGAAGCTTGATCTTCGAGTGCAAGGTCTTCACGTTGATGACGACTTGATGGGCTAAGTGTTCCCGTAGGACGCGCTTGCCGTGCCTCATGAAGCCTTCGGTCTTCAAGCATTGGAGCTCCTCTTTGCAGAGACTCTTCCTCTTCAGCTTTCGACCCTTGATGCCTTCCCCCACCCCTTCTATTTATAGGCAAAGGGGGGAGGTTGGGAGAGATATGGTTGCAATCTTTTGGTTGTATCCAATATCTCCCCCCATAACCATCAAGATATTGTTCCCTTATTTGGGGGGAACAACCTTGATCCCTTCCTTTTTGGTCGGGATGGTTATGGGCAAGATGTGACTTGATCTTTGAAGATAAGTCGTCATCTTTGCACCTTCCGATTGCATGGCGACACGACGTCATTTTGTCCGTCGGATCGAGGGATCATCGCGGATCTACGGTTGTGTAGACGTCCACGTCACCTCCCCCCACATCGAGACGGTTATGATATTTTCTTTTCTTTTTCTCCTTTTTTTTCTTTTTTTTTTCTCCTCTTTATGGCCGGTCACACCTCCCCATGGGGAGGGGGCACGGTTTTCCATGAAGGGGGGCCGGTGGGCCCCCCTTTTTGTGTTTGAGCTACGGGTCCAGTGGGGCCCGTTTGCGTTGAGTTAGGTCCGCTTCATATGCGATCCGTTGTATGCGGGTCGTGTCCGCATGTGGGCCGTTGTGTGCGGGCCGAGTTTGCATGTGCGGGTCGGGTTCGACTTGCGGGCCGTTATGTGTGGGCCGAGTTTGCATGTGGACTGTTGTGTGCGGGCCGAGTTTGCATGCGGGCTATTGTGTGCGGGCCATGTTTCGCATGTGGGCCGTTGTGTGCAGGCCATGTTTCGCATGTGGGCCGTTGTGTGCAGGCCATGTTTCGCATGTGGGCCGTTGTGTGCAGGCCATGTTTCGCATGTGGGCCGTTGTGTGCGGGCCGATTTCGCGTGTGCTGGTCGGGTTTGAATTTTGGGCCATTGTGTGCGGGCCAATTTCGCGTGTGCGAGTCGGGTTCGACCCGTGGGCTAATTTTGGTGCCCACACCGACTAATCCGGATTTCTTTATAACTGGGTGGAACCCCGACTAGACCCGACTAGCGATTGGGATTAGTCAATATTTTTTTACAAGGTACACGTTCAGCCTTGAGTTTCTACAAGTAATTTTTTTTTGCAAGGAGTCTTTGCAATTAATTTTGTTTGGATTTTTTTGCATTACCTCAAAGTCTTGAGTCGCAATTATGTCTATTATCTATAATCATATGTTGAGGATCTGAGAATCTGAGATAAATCATAGAAAAATAATTATTTTTTATTTGTTGATATCTATATTCAATTATTCATATAACCCTATAATCAAAATTGGGGTTGTTCACAGCTTAAATACTAACAAACAAATATTGTGATGAATTATTAGTCTCAGTCTTCTGACCTGGGTATAAAGCCATACAACTATATTCTGTTACTTATGTATTTATATCCATGCTGTGAAGTGTGGATGCATGCATTGTTATTGACTGACTAACATTACATACTTATTGATATTTATGCTAGTTCATATATCATATACGTTTAGAGAGGGAAAGGGATTAGAATAAGTTTTGGCCGACTAGTTTCGAATTAGTCCCGACCAAGGTTTAAAATCACGGTATCGGTCGCGGTATCGGTCGGCCCCGAATCGGTATGTACCTGCCGGTACGTACCGGTACCGGCCGGTACGGACCGATACCGGTTGAGAAAAAAAATCTAAAAAAAACCCAAAAAACCCAAAAAAAAAAAAATTTAACCAGTCGGTACCGGTCCGTACCGGCCGGTACCGGCCTGTACCGGCCTGAACCGGCCGATACGGGCCAGGTATCGGGATCGGATGCAGTACCGGTCTCGAACCGGCCAAAACCGGTACGTACCGGCCGGTACGTACCGGTATCGGCCGAGATTTAAAACCCTGGTCCCGACTAGCCTTGGCCGACTAGGGGCAAACTACCGACTTTGACTGCATAAGGTGTAATAACATTAATGATCGCCATTGGATAGGAGTATTAATGGGCAAGGAGTATTAATACTTGTTAAAGTCAACGGTTCGCCTAACCAACCTTCTTTGACCTTTCTAGCTGGCCTACCCCAATATTTCAGTTAGGAATACTATGATAATGGGGAGGAGCACTAAAACTAATTGGCAAGGGAGTGCTAATGAAAACCGGGGAAAATTTTTGTAACATTATAGCTTAAGGCCTCCATAATTGAATCAATACAACCCTATGTATTTTCTCTCTTATTTCTGTGTTTATTTGCTGAGTATGCCCTGGTCCCATAATACGATGTCGTGGAAACATTAAGATTGGAATGCCTTGATGGCAATAGCAGTAACTCTTGTAAGATATATTATGATCGCTTCAACTTTTTGCATCTTTAAGTAAATTTATGCATCCATCTTGTTTCTAGTTCAGTATTTTTTTCATCGTAGAGCCTTAATCCATTCACAGATCCTTCGTCAATCTTCCCAAATTTTGGATTGTCTCATAATTTCCAGCACAGTAAGCAACTAGATTTCCAGTTCCTTCACTAATAGTTGTCCAACCACAAAACTCTGTTAGGCCCACTTCCTTTAGGTAATAAACAGCTTCATGTCCTTTGTAATTCAATCTTTCGTATTCACCCACTATTATGGTGCACAATCAAATCAAGTTTAAACTTGATTTTATTTTCTAAATCTGAAACTGTCCAATTCATACTAAATCCTAAATTTTTCATAGGACTTTCATCTCCTGCACCAGATTAGTATCTAAGTGTTTCTCTTTAGATTATGCTGTAGCATGTCTTCTTTGTCATTTGTCTGCTTCTTGGACTTCGTGAAAGAGGAACTTCTCTAAACTTCAACTATACCCAAGCACGCACACACACACACATGCAAACATCACACACACACACACAAAAAAAAAACTCACCAAACTCAGTTGATCATGTTTAAGTTGGAATTATAAGCCTTTCCCCTGTGGGTTACATGATTTAGGTTAAAACCTTGATTATTTCTTAGCCTATACTCAACTAAGACTAGCCTCCATTTGCTAATCAAGTTGGCACTGAAGTGGATTGCATGTGACATCAAAGAAACATCCATAGGAGGTGCAACAAAAGCACCGTTATGATGGGAAAAGATCCACTTAGATATGGATCATCGACGTGCCATTCACATATAGAAGAGAGAGGGAAAGAGAGAAAAAGGAAGCCCAATCTGGCTCTTCTAAAATAAATTAGCATTTCTTTACTAAAATCTGAATTAAATACAATGTGGAAGGACTCCTTCCTTTTGTTGAATTGGCTTCATGTCTGGCAGTACTAGTGGTGTCCTAACTATTACGCTCGTAGGTTGCTTCTGAAAGTCCTTCGGGATTTCACACTGCTTTTACCAATTAAAGAAAAGTTTATATTATCTACGTAGTCACTTTGCTAATCTTAGACGATAACCACCATTAGGATTTCATTGCTTTATATGCTTCTGGAATTACCACCAGATATTTCGCTTCCTTGCCGAATTTGTTAGTCATGTAGTCCCACAGAATGTAGCTTTTTTTTGGGGTACAAAAGTAGCTTGGTTTATCTGGTATCTAGTAGTTGAGTGGGGGGAAATTTCTAACTTCCTTTTTCTTGCAGATGAGCTTATTGCCAATGCTGCTTATATTGGCACCCCGGGGACGGGGATTCTTGCAGCCGAAGAGTCTACTGGCACTATTGGCAAGCGTCTGGCCAGCATCAATGTGGAGAATGTTGAAGCCAATCGTCGTGCTCTCCGTGAGCTCCTCTTCTGCACCCCTGGTGCTCTCCAATACCTCAGCGGTGTCATCCTCTTTGAGGAGACCCTCTACCAGAAGACTGGTGATGAAAACCCTTTGTTGAAGTTCTCAAGGAAGGTGGGGTGCTTCCAGGCATCAAGGTGGACAAGGGCACCGTTAACCTAGCTGGGACCAACGGAGAGACGACCACATAAGGCCATGATGACCTCGGCAAGCGCTGCGCCAAATACTATGAGGCTGGGGCCCGCTTTGCCAAGTGGCGTGCTGTCCTCAATATTGGTCCAACTGAGCCGTCATAGCTAGCAATCAACGAGAACGCCAACAGCCTCGCGCGCTAGGCCATCATCTGGCAAGAGAATGGCTTGGTTCCGATAGTGGAGCCAGAGATTCTCGTTGACGGGCCCCATGACATAGCGCGTTGTGCTGATGTGACGGAGCGGGTGCTTGCTGCTTGCTATAAAGCACTTAATGACCATAATGTACTTCTGGAAGGGACTCCGTTGAAGCCGAACATGGTGACACCTGGTTCCGACTCCAAGAAGGTGGCGCCGGAGGTGGTGGCCGAGTACACAGTGCGTGCTCTCCAGAGGACCGTCCCGGCTGCAGTGCCTGCCATTGTGTTCCTCTCCGGTGGGCAGAGTGAGGAGGAGGCAACTTTGAATTTGAATGCGATTAATCAGCTCAAGAGGAAGAAGCATTGGATGCTCTCTTTCTCTTTTGGGCACACGCTACAGCAGAGCACTCTCAAGACATGGGGTGGGAAAGAGGAGAATGTAGAGAAGGCGAGGGCTGCTTTCCTAGCAAGGTGCAAGACGAATTCGGAGGCGACCCTCGGGACATACAAGGGAGATGCCTCTAAGGGAGAAGGCGTCTCGGAGAGCCTCCATGTGAAGGATTACAAGTACTGACTTTGGTTCCAGGAGGTCCTCTTGATGATCGAGGGGATAATGAGGGTGTCGAACTTCCAAGGGGACTCATGCTCCCTTTCTTTTGTTGATCTGGGTTTTAGTTTCTAGACCCTCTACGGAGGATATGGTTCTTATTAAGTTGATCTGGGTTTTAGTCTCTAGGCTCTCTACGGAGG
Source organism: Chamaelirium japonicum (assembly GCA_947650365.1). NCBI lineage: Eukaryota > Viridiplantae > Streptophyta > Magnoliopsida > Liliales > Melanthiaceae > Chamaelirium > Chamaelirium japonicum. Next base: position 31,833,770 of record OX393559.1, read on the forward strand.
ATATGGTTCTATAATAAGCCGAGGGTGTGTGCTTTCCTGGCAGGTAAGTCAACATCTTTTTATCGAAATTTCTGTGTGTTGTCTTTTGTTTTAATATACTTCTGACTTACGGTTTTTCTAAGTGATATTCAATGGTTTATTCAAGTGCTCTCCGTGTTTTTGTTTTAAATTTAAATTTTATTTTCTGTAATAATTTCTTATGATGATTCAATGCTACTGCCTGATATAATAATTTCGTAGGTTGCTTCTGAAAGTCCTTCGGGATTTCACACTGCTTTTACCAATTAAAGAAAAGTTTATATTATCTACGTAGTCACTTTGCTAATCTTAGACGATAACCACCATTAGGATTTCATTGCTTTATATGCTTCTGGAATTACCACCAGATATTTTGCTTTCTTGCCGAATTTGTTAGTCATGTAGTCCCACAGAATGTAGCTTTTTTTTGGGGTACAAAAGTAGCTTGGTTTATCTGGTATCTAGTAGTTGAGTGGGGGGAAATTTCTAACTTCCTTTTTCTTGCAGATGAGCTTATTGCCAATGCTGCTTATATTGGCACCCCGGGGAAGGGGATTCTTGCAGCCGAAGAGTCTACTGGCACTATTGGCAAGCGTCTGGCCAGCATCAATGTGGAGAATGTTGAAGCCAATCGTCGTGCTCTCCGTGAGCTCCTCTTCTGCACCCCTGGTGCTCTCCAATACCTCAGCGGTGTCATCCTCTTTGAGGAGACCCTCTACCAGAAGACTGGTGATGAAAACCCTTTGTTGAAGTTCTCAAGGAAGGTGGGGTGCTTCCAGGCATCAAGGTGGACAAGGGCACCGTTAACCTAGCTGGGACCAACGGAGAGACGACCACATAAGGCCATGATGACCTCGGCAAGCGCTGCGCCAAATACTATGAGGCTGGGGCCCGCTTTGCCAAGTGGCGTGCTGTCCTCAATATTGGTCCAACTGAGCCGTCATAGCTAGCAATCAACGAGAACGCCAACAGCCTCGCGCGCTAGGCCATCATCTGGCAAGAGAATGGCTTGGTTCCGATAGTGGAGCCAGAGATTCTCGTTGACGGGCCCCATGACATAGCGCGTTGTGCTGATGTGACGGAGCGGGTGCTTGCTGCTTGCTATAAAGCACTTAATGACCATAATGTACTTCTGGAAGGGACTCCGTTGAAGCCGAACATGGTGACACCTGGTTCCGACTCCAAGAAGGTGGCGCCGGAGGTGGTGGCCGAGTACACAGTGCGTGCTCTCCAGAGGACCGTCCCGGCTGCAGTGCCTGCCATTGTGTTCCTCTCCGGTGGGCAGAGTGAGGAGGAGGCAACTTTGAATTTGAATGCGATTAATCAGCTCAAGAGGAAGAAGCATTGGATGCTCTCTTTCTCTTTTGGGCACACGCTACAGCAGAGCACTCTCAAGACATGGGGTGGGAAAGAGGAGAATGTAGAGAAGGCGAGGGCTGCTTTCCTAGCAAGGTGCAAGACGAATTCGGAGGCGACCCTCGGGACATACAAGGGAGATGCCTCTAAGGGAGAAGGCGTCTCGGAGAGCCTCCATGTGAAGGATTACAAGTACTGACTTTGGTTCCAGGAGATCCTCTTGATGATCGAGGGGATAATGAGGGTGTCGAACTTCCAAGGGGACTCATGCTCCCTTTCTTTTGTTGATCTGGGTTTTAGTTTCTAGACCCTCTACGGAGGATATGGTTCTTATTAAGTTGATCTGGGTTTTAGTCTCTAGGCTCTCTACGGAGGATATGGTTCTATAATAAGCCGAGGGTGTGTGCTTTCCTGGCAGGTAAGTCAACATCTTTTTATCGAAATTTCTGTGTGTTGTCTTTTGTTTTAATATACTTCTGACTTACGGTTTTTCTAAGTGATATTCAATGGTTTATTCAAGTGCTCTCCGTGTTTTTGTTTTAAATTTAAATTTTATTTTCTGTAATAATTTCTTATGATGATTCAATGCTACTGCCTGATATAATAATTTCGTAGGTTGCTTCTGAAAGTCCTTCGGGATTTCACACTGCTTTTACCAATTAAAGAAAAGTTTATATTATCTACGTAGTCACTTTGCTAATCTTAGACGATAACCACCATTAGGATTTCATTGCTTTATATGCTTCTGGAATTACCACCAGATATTTCGCTTTCTTGCCGAATTTGTTAGTCATGTAGTCCCACAGAATGTAGCTTTTTTTTGGGGTACAAAAGTAGCTTGGTTTATCTGGTATCTAGTAGTTGAGTGGGGGGAAATTTCTAACTTCCTTTTTCTTGCAGATGAGCTTATTGCCAATGCTGCTTATATTGGCACCCCGGGGAAGGGGATTCTTGCAGGCTGCAGCCGAAGAGTCTACTGGCACTATTGGCAAGCGTCTGGCCAGCATCAATGTGGAGAATGTTGAAGCCAATCGTCGTGCTTTCCGTGAGCTCCTCTTCTGCACCCCTGGTGCTCTCCAATACCTCAGCGGTGTCATCCTCTTTGAGGAGACCCTCTACCAGAAGACTGGTGATGAAAACCCTTTGTTGAAGTTCTCAAGGAAGGTGGGGTGCTTCCAGGCATCAAGGTGGACAATGGCACCGTTAACCTAGCTGGGACCAACGGAGAGACGACCACATAAGGCCATGATGACCTCGGCAAGCGCTGCGCCAAATACTATGAGGCTGGGGCCCGCTTTGCCAAGTGGCGTGCTGTCCTCAATATTGGTCCAACTGAGCCGTCATAGCTAGCAATCAACGAGAACGCCAACAGCCTCGCGCGCTAGGCCATCATCTGCCAAGAGAATGGCTTGGTTCCGATAGTGGAGCCAGAGATTCTCGTTGACGGGCCCCATGACATAGCGCGTTGTGCTGATGTGACGGAGCGGGTGCTTGCTGCTTGCTATAAAGCACTTAATGACCATAATGTACTTCTGGAAGGGACTCCGTTGAAGCCGAACATGGTGACACCTGGTTCCGACTCCAAGAAGGTGGCGCCGGAGGTGGTGGCCGAGTACACAGTGCGTGCTCTCCAGAGGACCGTCCCGGCTGCAGTGCCTGCCATTGTGTTCCTCTCCGGTGGGCAGATTGAGGAGGAGGCAACTTTGAATTTGAATGCGATTAATCAGCTCAAGAGGAAGAAGCATTGGATGCTCTCTTTCTCTTTTGGGCACGCGCTACCGCAGAGCACTCTCAAGACATGGGTTGGGAAAGAGGAGAATGTAGAGAAGGCGAGGGCTTCTTTCCTAGCAAGGTGCAAGACGAATTTGGAGGCGACCCTCGGGACATACAAGGGAGATGCCTCTAAGGGAGAAGGCGTCTCGGAGAGCCTCCATGTGAAGGGTTACAAGTACTGACTTTGGTTCCAGGAGATCCTCTTGATGATCGAGGGGATAATGAGGGTGTCGAACTTCCAAGGGGACTCATGCTCCCTTTCTTTTGTTGATCTGGGTTTTAGTTTCTAGACCCTCTACGGAGGATATGGTTCTTATTAAGTTGATCTGGGTTTTAGTCTCTAGGCTCTCTACGGAGGATATGATTCTATAATAAGCCGAGGGTGTGTGCTTTCCTGGCAGGTAAGTCAACATCTTTTTATCGAAATTTCTGTGTGTTGTCTTTTGTTTTAATATACTTCTGACTTACGGTTTTTTTAAGTGATATTCAATGGTTTATTCAAGTGCTCTCCGTGTTTTTGTTTTAAATTTAAATTTTATTTTCTTTAATAATTTCTTATGATGATTCAATGCTACTGCCTGATTGTTTGAATTGTGTTAGTCTGATAGTAACCCAAAGTATTATATGCAACTGTCTGGTCTAGAGCCTGTTTGGTTGTTAATGTGACCGAGTCTGTTCCCAGGTGATTCCTGTCTTTTTTTCTTTCATGGCTGATAATCATGGACAACTGAACATAAATCATTTGACCTTCTGTTTGTTTTGAACAGTAGGTGGAACTGTAAGTTGTGTGGATTGCCTGCTTTATCTGACTGTATTGTCGATTGATTTGATGAGAAATAAAACGGTAATAATCTGTAATGTCTTAATAAAATACAAAGGTTCTTTTTTATCTACCACTAGGGCTATGATGGAAGAATCAATGATCAGCATATGTGTTGGTTTTCTCATGAAGGAAGAAAGGACTAGGATAGATATGTTATTTAATTTTAACTATGGTAAAAAGATTCAGGGATTTTAAATGATTTTAGATCTGTGTTTGATATGGAAGTGTAGTATGTAAATGCTTTAAAAATCCTTAAAGGAGTTCTAATAGTTCTAAACTTTATTGGAATCACAAACATATGAGAATTTTAGGAGAATTTAAGGATTTGGAGTGGAAATTATAGAAATCATGTTCGCTAGAATTTATTTCTGGTTCTGGAATTCTGGGAAAAGAGTCCTAAAAGAGTATTATATGGATATTAGGCTCCAATATGGATTTAATAGCTAATCTGGTATGAAACTAATGGGAAACCTACTAGTTTAGATGCAGAAAGTCAATGGAAACTAGCAGGAAATGACAATTTACAAGAAAAAGAACAAAAAGGTTAAATAATAGAATTGATACTCCCAATTCAGTTATCGAATTGGCACTTAGTTTTAAACGCATAGCACCAAGGTTTTTCAGCGTGGCAAGAGAGACTTTCAACAATATAAGATGGTGGCCTATGCAGCTAGGCCTCTTGATGAGAATATCATGCCTCAGTTCACGCGAGTCTACAGCCATTGATGCAGGAGGACGGTCAACCAATTTCGCTTTGGCTTCGATGATGATAGGCCTAACTGTTGGGGCGTGCTTTTCTTTTTTTATTTATTTATTATGCATTTTCTGAGCTTTAATTAGGGTTAATTTTAACCCTACATGTTTTGGCTTTTCTTTCTTTTCTTTAGTCCCACATTGCTCATGGGAGACTTATGTACGACCGTGTAGGGTTTTTTAAAGCCCTATACCTTTCTTTATGTTCTATGCTTGGATTAATTAAATTTGTGTTTGCAAACTTGCGTTCCTAATGAAGGGTGCAATTTTGCCTGGTGGTGATGCGTCACGAAACCTCTAGGCAGTGATACCTAGGGTTCTTTCCCCTTAACTTTCCTCTCTTTTATTTGCCCTCAACGTTTTGCGTGAAAGATTCGTCAAAGATCTCGAGGCCTCAAATTCACTAAGAAAGAAAATTAACGAATAGGGCACACGACTGCCCTTTCTTCAATATCTGAAGGCACCTCCATTAATCTCAAAGAAGGAGAGGAGAGACACCGCCTACCCTTTCTTCAATATCTCCTTCTCTTTCTCTCACTTTGCCTTGCCGCGTGAAGAAGACCAGCCCCCTGCTTCCCTTTTTTTGTCGCGCAAGAAAGAGGAGTTAGACACCTTCTCGCACGAAATAAAGTCACAAGAATTTTTTCCTGTGTCATCAGCTACACAGGGCAACCCAAGTTATCTGATTGCGATGTCCCTGTGTGTATTATTTTCTGGAGGCACCTCCATTAATCTCAAATAGGGCACACGACTTCGCTAGAAGCCGTACGAACTTCCGAGAGCCCGCCCAGGTCCGTACGACCTCCCTGTTGGTCGTAGCTTCTTCCCGAGGTTCTCTAAACCCCTAGCTGCCCATGTGCTTTCTCCTCATGTGTTCGTTCTTCATCCTTGCAAGCGATGTAGGCATCCTGCTCGTCTGAAGATCATCAACATCTCTCCGTGCTTGTCTGCAACCATGTAGAAACAATTATTTGCAGAAAATCCTGGCGAGGTCGTTTCATCTCATTAGAATATATTTAACTTCATCAAATAATTGTTGGCTTATGATAGGATACTGCAACAACAAAATAAAACTATCTTTTGAAACCCTTTTGTGTCATAAATTTATTCTTAAAATCCTTTTTAGGATTCCAAATATTTTAATATAAAATTTGTTACTGTCCTTGAGCAACGAAAATCTCTGTATTTCCAAATGATCAATCTTTTCTCTAAATTAAATACTTGACATTACATGCTTACTTTTGCCAGATAATCATTAAACTAATTGTTTATCTTGAATACCGAATAATCGAAATTAACTCCTAAAATTTTACATTAAAATTATTTGTGAGAACTTTTGCTGATAAATCTTCATTATATAGACTTTGCATTAGTGTCCTGCATCAACTTTGGTATCGGAGCACTAGGTTTGGCTAGGGAAAACCTATCACACACACCCATCAATCTGTCCATATTCGTCTATTTGAATCCCTATTGAGTTTCCCCTTGCATGCAAACCAGTAGTGGCCTAGAGTACGAGTCTAGTTAATCCCATACTACAATAGTTCCCGCCATGCAAGATGCTATAAATCAACTTACTGCTCAGATAGCAGCATTGACTAAGCAAGTAAAAGATACAAAAAATGAAATTGTAGGCTTAATAGAAGCCGCGAAAGCTGAGACGAGAGGTCTGATTGAAACAAGTCTCGTAAGAGACAAATAAGATACTAATGTAGAAGGTTCTCGTATCAATGAAAATGGTGTAGATGGTGGACATTGACATCAACGAATGCACCAACAACCACACTATGACCAAGGTTTACACAAAGGTTGCTGCCACGATCAAGGTCCTAGATACCATGATGATCGGAGAGAGCACGAGGATCCTGAGGAGAGAATAATGAAGAGCATTAAGATCAATGCTCTAAGCTTTGATGGTTGGCTGAACCCGAAGACTTTTTCTGACTGGTTTGCTGACATGGACCACTGCTTTTAGGGATACTTGTCAGAGGATAACAGAGTGAGGTTCGCTAAAATGAAACTCATAGGTCAAGCCAAACTGGTTTGACACAACACAGAGCGACTCACCGAGAGAAGAAATCAACGACCTATTATGGACTGAATTGAGATGTGGGAAAAGCTGAATGAAAAATATCTTCCCTAGTCTTATCAAGACGATATGCTAGATCAATAGCAACAACTCAAGCAAGGCAACAAATCGGCCACTGACTATATCGCATCATTCAATGAATACATGATGAGGTGCGATGCTACTGAGGGTGAAAAGGTAACCTTGTCTAGGTTTAGATTAGGACTGCTTGAGAAGGTTAGCAGAGAGTTAGTCCTTTGTGAGGTTACTACACTAGAGTAGGCTTACACCTTAGTGCAAACTTATAAACAATTCTCTAAGACTCAGTTCAAGAGATTTGATTCCCGAAACACGACGAACTCATCGTGAACAAAGCCGTCTTTTGGGCACTCTTAGTTCAAGCCCAACACCAACACTCAACAATCTAGGAGAGATGCTGAAGGAAAAGGAGTGATTGGTGATCCGCCAAGGACCAACTCTCGAATTCAATGCTTTAAGTGTCAAGGCTTTGGTCACATCGCCGCTCAATGCACCAACAAGGATCCCCCAAGAAACTTAATGGTTGGTGTGCAAGATGATAGTGATCAAGACGATATGGAAGAGCGAGTCTATTAGCGTTGTACGCATGACAACGGGTTTGAGACTGGAGAGCGTTTAGGATGTCTTCGAGCCACCACCTTTTAAGTAATATACTGATAGTGGTTTAGATACCCCTCCATTATGAGTAGTTAGGTGTGCCGTGTGTGCTACCGCAACCTAAACAAAACAATGACTACCATCGAGGTGCAATCTTTTATACCTATGTGCATAGTCACAAAGTTCGTTTTTTTTTAAAATAAAACGCGTTTAAAACTCGACCTAATGGGTAGTCGATTTGTTACTGTTTTTTTTCCCGATTTTTACAGTCCAAATTCGCAATTTTTTTGGCATTTTTTTTGATTTTTTTTTGTTAAAAATCATGTTTTGTATTGAACTTTGTGACTGTATCTATGATGAGTCCGATAACATTGAAATTTAACTTTCTTCCGATGATGAGTCTGATGACATTGAATTTATGTAGGATGAAGAGAATGAATCAAAAGATGATGCAAGTTTGGCATTGGATGCTCTTGATGACATTATGGATGCTTAGTTTTTATTTTCTATTATATTTTGATTAGTGACTATTGGACAATGGATATCTTAAGTTTTGTAATATTTTCTTTTGGGATGTCGTTATCAACTTATCAAGAGAGGATGATGCAAGTTTGGCAAAGCGCTTTTCAACGATTAGGTAAGATGTCTGAACCATTGTTTAAAAACTTGAAACTCGGACTCGACTTGAAAATCAGCCGAGTTGAGTAAACTCGGTCCAACTTGGCCGAGTTTTATCCAAACTCGTTCCGACTCGGTCAAATTAGTGTTTACCAAAATCGCTGACTTTTTGAAAAAGTCGCGTTTTAATTGCGACTTATTCCCCAAACGTTTGCTACGGGAATAAATCGCGATTTTTCAAAATGTCGGTATTTTTTGAAAAAATCGTGAATTACGTGTATTAATTGCGAATTACGCGTTTTTTTTTCCGTCTTTTTCTCGATTTTTGCTAAAAAAATAAAAATGTTAGAATACATATCTAATTATTACCTAATTTATCGATTTTTTTTCCGTTTTTTTTGTTTTTTTTTTCCCTTGCCGATTTTTTCCCTACTCCCGACTTGGTAACATCGGGTCAAATAACTCGACTCAAAATCTGTCCGAGTTGAGTCAACTCGGTCCCACTCCGTCTAGTTTTTTCGAGTTTTAAAACAGTGGTCTGAACACACTTAACTTTGCAAAAAGAGGTTTTGGACCACCTAATCTTGCAGCCAAATCGGGCTGTCATTGTTTTTTCATTGTTCGAGGGTGCAAGGCTACTAGCGCAAGGTTATGCCATCATCCACCCCACTCGGCTACCACATCATCTGCCACATGGTTACGCCATCATCGGCACACTCGTCTGCCACATTATCCTCCACCTGGGCATACCACATCATTTATCGCATGGGCCGAGGAGAGAGCCACAACATCGCCTTAAAGGTGCAACAATGCAGGGAAACATGTAGGATCGAACTCGTGACTACCATCACGGGGAGCCAAAGTCTCACCAACTGTGCTAGCAGTTGGGAATGCCCTTCATTGTTGATTCCCAAAGGGGTGGCCGACTTTTATCCCAAATGATGTGGTAGATGTTGTGCGTGGGCGTGCATGGGAAAACACTTCGGTTGGTCTATTGGTTGGCTGAATATTTTTCTCCCTAATGCAATTTTGTGATCGGTCTGTCTGTGAAAGGATGGACTGGAATCTGAATCAAGAGGATTGTTGGAAACTTTGAGAACCAAGCTTAGTTTCTCGGGTGACCTGGGTTCGTTCCTTGGCAACGGCGCCAAATACTTGGTGCGATCTAAACTAATCCTAAATTAAGGGGTTAATTCGATCTAAATTAAATCTTTCAAGTATATAAATCGCTATGTAGGAGCGGTGCGTATTACGAGGTTGATCCCACAAAGATTGCGTAGGAGAAGTGGTCTAATCCAGGGTTACTAATCTACTACCTAAATTACTTTAAAATGATTTTAATTTGGAGTTTGATTGTCTTGAGATTAAAGTAAATAATAAAAGAAAGAAAAACAAGATATGATTAATTTGAGTTCCAAGTGGAGGTGTACTAAGGTGGTTGAATCCACCTAGGTTATTCCTAGTTGTTACTTCTATTTAGATTTATCTATGCGGACGAGTAGTATGCAGGAATACAAATATCGTGCTTGGCTCGAGGATGTGATCATTAGGCTCTTTAATTAGATTTGATAATATGTGTATGATTCAATAATCATGCAAAAGTATTAGAATAGAGAATTAGATGTCTAAGTAAAGCACAACTAATCAAGATTCGAAATATTCATTGACAGCATGCATTGATCACTTACGATGGTCGATCATAACTTCAATGCATGCATGTCATACTATGTTAGAGATATTCATCATGGGGATTTGACAATAGAATTATGTATTAGAACTAGAGAGCATGACATATAAATTCTAAACAAACTGCTGGTAGAAAGAAGATTAGTAGAGAAAATCTAAATAAATTAATGGCCGCAAAGACCACCATCTACCGGCCATAATGACTATCATCTATTGGCTGCGACGACCATCATCATTAGAGCCTCCACCATCACCATCTTCTATTGAAACCCTAATCCTACACAAACCATAAGACTTGACGCATTATCCACCCATCCGAGCCGTCATTACATCATCGTTGGAGCTACTCCGTGATTGAGCCGAAGTGAAGACGCATCAAAGGAGAAGGAAGACGAAGACGAGAAATCTTTCGAGGTGAATTGTATTCCATTCTTACCTACTTTTTCTTTCGATGTAATAAAAATCATGGCTAGCTAAACTCCATGCTAGGGCATAGATGAAACCTAGGTTATGAATAATTGTTAGGTTTATTTAGATTTTCTATGCCATGCTCCCTAGTTCTAATACATGATTCTATTGTCGGATCCCCATGATGAATATCTCTCACATAATATGTCATGCATGCTTTGTAGTTATGATAGACCATCATAAGTGATCAATGCATGCTTTCAACGAATATTAGAATCTTTATTAGTTGTCCTTTTGTTAGACATCTAATGCTCTATTCTAGTACCTTTGCATGATGATTGAATCATACACATATTATTAAATCTATTTAGAGAGCCTAACGATCACATCCTCGAGCCAAGCACGAGATTTGTATTCACGCATGCTACTCGTTTGTATAGATTAATCTAAATAGACCTAGCAACTACGAATAACTTAGGTGGATTCTACCGCTTAAATACATTCTCCACTTGGAACTCGAATTAATCTTATCTTGTTTTTCTTTCTTTTATTATTTACTTTTAATCACAAGATAAATCAAACTCCAAATTAAAATTATCTTAAAGTAATTTAGGTAGATTAGTAACCCTAGATTAGACTGCTCCTCTTATGCAATCCATGTGGGATCAATCTCGTAATACGCACCGCTCCTATATAGCGATTCGTATACTTGCGATTTTTAATTTAGATCGAATTAACTTCCTAATTTAGGATTAGTTTAGATCCCATCAAATTTTTTGTCTGTCTGTGAAAGGATGAACCGAAATCTAAATCAAGAGCCAAGAGTATTGTTGGAAACTTTGTGAACCAACTTCCAGCAAGTCATGAATCCCTCAATGAAGTATTTTATGTATTACCTAAGAGTTGAGCAAAGTAAGTGCTTAGAGCATATATGGAATTAAAATTAAAGGTGGACAATGTAGAAAGTGTTAAAGATAGCTATAAACATTTTCAAAAAACTGAACGAAGTGCGAGAAGTTGAATGACAGCCTTGAAAGGCAAATACATTAAACTGAAAAGAAAAGTACAGTAGGCTAAAGTGAAATGTGTGCACGTACAGGTTGCATGAAAAATTAAATGTCGGACATCTGCAGAACACACAAGGAAAGAGCTGTGAGTGAAAAATAAAGGGCTGTTGGCCTATTTCTCCTAGAGATCATTTGTTCAGATGTTCAGGATCCTTTAGAATGTCGAACTCTTGCCCCTGTATAGGTTTTGGCACAGGGTGGTTGTGGACGGTCGCTACAGCTTTAGCTCCTCTCTTAACTTTTCTTTGACCATTAACACGGGAAGCCTCCTTGTTGGACCACACTAACCCATAAGCCACTAACCACTAGTCTCCTATCAAAGTATGTTGAGATCAAGGGGTCTAGGTTGATGACTAGATGACTGAATGTGCAAGTGGGACTGACTGCTGTTGTTCGTGATTATATCTACTGTTGTGTTGTATTAGATACATTTTATCATTAATAAATGAATGTGCGAAATGTTTTATGCATCAAGATGTTTTTTACATTTGTATATTGGACAAGATGACTATTATGGTTCTGATACGTTAGATCCACATGAAGCATTGTTGTATACTTGGTTGGGTTGTTATATAGACTGTTATAGAATGGGTTTTATACATCAAAATACGTATGCTACTTTCAAGGTTTGAGAGTTCGTGTTTGGGTTCGGATGCGGACCGGGAAAAAAATGAACTGGTTCATGTTTAGATTCGTGTTCGATTGGTTCGGCCAATAATATAAAAAAAATCATAAGAAGAAACTAGAAATTAGGTTCTGATTCGCTCGATTCAGACTTGCATCGGTCATTTTAATACCAGATCTTATGATATATGAATCATGGAATAACTACTAACTTTATGTGTCATTCAAACTAATAGAATGATGATACAAACCAAATATGAACTAGGGGCATAATGTTAGTTCGGGGGTTCAGATTGGTCACAACCCGAACTGTTTCGGATTCGGACGAACCCTCAAACCATGGTTACTTTACCTTCCCTTCTTCTACTATTGCTGTAAGAATGCATTGCTATAGAACTTGAGGGACAAATTTCAGTCCACACTTGGCCACCCAAGAAAAATGGCTGCCAACCTAGGTTGACTTTTTAAAATTCATTTTGGGGAGGACATAATCAAAACTTGACATGGGGATTCAGGTGCCTGAGATGGGATCTAAGATTCCTCCAGATTGCCTTTTCAATGCAACTGTTGTACGGTTGATTTGTGCCGGGAACAAGTATACATGCCTCCTCCCTGATGGGATGCGTATGCTTAAATAAGTCCAAGTGCAGAATTTAAAACATAAAAATCAGATTTCAGCATATAAAAATCAGATTTCAGCAAGTTTACAATCACGATTCAACATCCATTCATTCCCATTCAGATTTAATTCCACGAAATAATAAAATTGACAAATGAAACTTAATTTCAGATTATTGTAACTGAATTCCAGCAATAATGAATAACACAATCTCAACTAATAAAGCCAATGTATCAAAGATCAACCATAGACCTAAACGATAAAATTCTAATGGATAAGACTTTCGGGAAAACAGAAATTTTAGGGATCCTAAGATGAAATCAGCAATAAGGCCGGTTGCGAGAAGGAAAATATCACATGAAAAGATCAGAGGATAATCCAAACCGTGCGTTGGCCAATGCCGGCGGCTTTCCAATGCTCCGTTGTTGCAGATGAATGGCGCGGAAGGGGAGGCGTGGTCCGGAAGACGGGGTGAAGAAGCCGAGACGATGATCTTGAAGACGAAGAAACTCCACGTCGATCTTCCGTGAAGCCGTAGACGAATAGCGAGGCGACGGGGTAGAAGCGTGCGAAGGAAGAAAAGGATCAGAAGCAAGGAAGATTTGTCGAAGAGATACAACGAGCAAGCGCACACGCTTCTCCGTTTAGGGTTTCAATTTCATATTCATCTCCTTTTTTCTCAATTAGGGTTTTAGATCTTATAGGGGAAACAAACAAGGGAACAAAGAAGGAAAGAAAGAGAGAGAGGCCGGTCGGGTAGAGAGAGAGAGAGAGAGACGCGCGGATGAGAGAGGGTGTCCGTGGGAGAGAGAGAGGGGTCGGCCGGTTGGCTTAGGTGAGGGATTTTTTGGGTTTTTGATCCTCCCTCGAATCTCATCCATTGAGATCTATCATAACCTAATATCCTACGGCTAAAAAGTAAACACAGAAACGAGTCAGTTTGGCATCTGTGGCTTGAACCGGATGCGAACATGGCTCGCACCTACCCAAACCAGAAATAAAAACTGAAATAACTAAAGATCCGTGGATCGGATCGAAACAAAATAAAAACCAAAGTTGTAGGGCTTCGATTAAGCTTTCCACTGATGCAGACGGATCGACGATCGGCTTCCTGGATCTCCGGCGCGGATGAAAATACGCCATCAGCTGTAGAAAAACTGCACGTAGTAGGCTCGTCTGCATCAAGTCCCCCGGACTCAAAAGAACTCGACTCCTGTCGAGCAAGGTCCTGGATCCGGCGGGGGCGCGCCTGGTAGTAATGGCAACCGCTGAATCTGCTCGAACTGCTCTCCCGGGTCTGGTGGCCAAGTAATCCGCCTCAAGTACGCAGCAACTCCATCTCGTAGCCTCTGCCCCTCGACGCCAAGCGAAGACCTGAAAGCCAAAACCAACATCCTCCGCGGCACGATAAGATCGTCAACATACTCAGATAATTTCATGTGATAATAGGAGTTTGGGTTGACATAAAATTCAAATGACATGTAAAAAGGAAGGCCGCGGGAGCATAATGAGTTGTGGGTCATCGGCTTGCGCGATAGGCAGTGGGGTATCTGAAAGGTCATGGGGTGCGGGTGCATTATGTGTTGCTCAATGTGGCCTGCGCACGCTGCAAAACAAGTGGATTCTAGATGACGAAGATATGTCATGCAATCATTGTCGGGGTTCAGTGGATAAAATGAGAAATTAAAGAATTCATCATGCCAATTGTTATGATTTCGAAAAATTAAAGATGATGGGTTGGCTGAAAGTTGAAAGCATGATTCATAAGTATTTTGCATCGAAAAATGATCAAACATGCCAAAATCATCTTTAAGGTTAAACTCAACACTTGGATAATATGGATGCACATATGATGGGTTTATAATTATAGAGATGTCAGGCAAATGATGAATGCTAGTGTCATGAATGCCTACAGACTCTAAATGCGATGTGCATGCAATGGAATGCAAAATGTGGTCTAATCCCTTCTCAATTGCTAGTGAACCAGATGAACACCCTACTAGATTATCAGCGAATGGAGGTATGGAATGTTTATGATTCAGAAGAGCTTTAGGTGCATGGGGTGATGGAGACTGGTGAATAACCAGCAGTGGTGCAGTCACATCATCTTTCCCCAAGACTAACTCATTGAAGTGTTCGCCCTCAGACCCATGACTATCCTCTTCATTGTCCGCCAGATTTGTCTGTGAATTGACTTGTCGTCGAGGACAATCAGCTGACTTGTGACCTGGCTGATCTACCGATTTGTGTTCTTGTCGCAGGTGTTGGCAACTTCTGTTTTGGCTGATCTGCACGTAGTACGCCATCAGATTTGTGCTCTTTTCCTTAACGCGACGACTAGTGCGCTCGGATACTTTCGAGGACAAATTCTGGAACACACTGTGTTTGGAAGCAGAAGGGAGGAACTTCTGTTGCATCTTTCCCCTCATGTGTGTCCAAGTGGAAATTTTCTCCTTTCCTTTCCTACCCCTAGTGGTCTGCAACTGTTTCCACCAGATCAGTGCATGACCTTTCAGTTTAAGGCTGACAAACTTAACTTGTTTGTCGCGGGGGATTTCTTTCCATTCGAAATACTGGTCGATTTGCTCGGCCCACTCTAGAAACTCTTCGGGATCCATTCTACCCTCGAACTCAGGAATTTCTATTTTTATGCCCTGATCCCAGCCCCAATGGGATTTCGTTTTCCTATGTGTCCGTCTACTTCGCCTATCAGTCCCGTCAGAGGAACTGACGCTATCACCTCCGGACTCTAGGTCTAATTTGCTACGCCCTGGCGACGCTCTAGTCCTGTGTTCTCGATGGGGTCGAGGAGGATTCTGGGATTTGGTGAAGGCCAAGGTCAAGTTTTCTACCTGGGTCTGAAGCCTACCCATGTGTTCCTGTTGCCTTATGAAGGCATCGTGCCAAGTACGGGGTGGAAAAGGTCCAGCCATTATGGATTCTATCGACTCACTTACAAAGAGAAAGGGATGGTCCTAATATGTATGCGATCACGTGAGGCGTGGTACTAATTAATGCAAGATACAAAACTAAAATGAAAATAAGGAAAATAAAAAAAATTTCAGCAACACGCGATGATGCGAAAGATGCGAGAGGACCGGCCGTTGCGTAAGGACGTGACGACAAGTGCGCTCTGATACCAACTTGATGGGATGCGTATGCTTAAATAAGTCCAAGTGCAGAATTTAAAACATAAAAATCAGATTTCAGCATATAAAAATCAGATTTCAGCAAGTTTACGATCACGATTCAACATCCATTCATTCCCATTCAGATTTAATTCCTTGAAATAATAAAATTGACAAATGAAACTTAATTTCAGATTATTGTAACTGAATTCCAGCAATAATGAATAACACAATCTCAACTAATAAAGCCAATGTATCAAAGATCAACCATAGACCTAAACGATAAAATCCTAATGGATAAGACTTTCGGGAAAACAGAAATTTTAGGGATCCTAAGATGAAATCAGCAATAAGGCCGGTTGCGAGAAGGAAAATATCACATGAAAAGATCAGAGGATAATCCAAACCGTGCGTTTGCCAATGCCGGCGGCTTTCCAATGCCGGCGGCTTTCCAATGCTCCGTTGTTGCAGATGAGTGGCGCGGAAGGAGAGGCGTGGTCCGGAAGACGGGGTGAAGAAGCCGAGACGATGATCTTGAAGACGAAGAAACTCCACGTCGATCTTCCGTGAAGCCGTAGACGAATAGCGAGGCGACGGGGTAGAAGCGTGCGAAGGAAGAAAAGGATCAGAAGCAAGGAAGATTTGTCGAAGAGATACAACGAGCAAGCGCACACGCTTCTCCGTTTAGGGTTTTAATTTCAGATTCATCTCATTTTTTCTCAATTAGGGTTTTAGATCTTATAGGGGAAACAAACAAGGGAACAAAGAAGGAAAGAAAGAGAGAGAGAGGCCGGTCGGGTAGAGAGAGAGAGAGAGACGCGCGGATGAGAGAGGGTGTCCGCGGGAGAGAGAGAGGGGTCGGCCGGTTGGCTTAGGTGAGGGATTTTTTGGGTTTTTGATCCTCCCTCGAATCTCATCCATTGAGATCTATCATAACCTAATATCCTACAGCTAAAAAGTAAACACAGAAACGAGTCAGTTCGGCATCTGTGGCTCGAACCGGATGCGAACATGGCTCGCACCTACCCAAACCAGAAATAAAAACTGAAATAACTAAAGATCCGTGGATCGGATCGAAACAAAATAAAAACCAAAGTTGTAGGGCTTCGATTAAGCTTTCCACTGATGCAGACGGATCAACGATCGGCTTCCTGGTTCTCCGGCGCGGATGAAAATACGCCATCAGCTGTAGAAAAACTGCACGTAGTAGGCTCGTCTGCATCACTCCCTTTACCCTATTTGCCTAGACGTCGGTATCCACCCAACGGTGCACAAATTTGGAATAATTAGGGTTGCAATCACAGGATCGGGACTTTGACAAGGGTTATCTAAAATCATGGCAACCCTAAATTTCATCTTGTTACTAGTTAGCCATTGCAGAAGCAAATCCAGTGGGATGTGGAGCAGTTTGATTTTGTGTGCTTGCATTGTGTGAAAATTGACCCAGATTAGGGATTAACTGTCTTGAGTCTTATTTGTGTTGTTATTGTTATCTTAAGTTTGAGGTTATTAGTAGTTGAAACACACTTAAGGATGTCTATAATGTTCCGAGGTGACGAGAAAATATAATATATCTTTTCAGGCTAGGTTCTCTCGGGTGTAAGTTCACCGGTGTAGGTGGAGTTGTGGATGCATGGACGAAGCGTTCACGATAATAGAGTGTGCCTTTGGTGGAGGTCTATACAGAGTAGTCGGGTGAGCGGTGGCACATGCGCGGTGTTCGAGGAGGAACAAGGGTGCAGGTGGAGCATGCTCATGGGCAATGATGATCATGAGGTGTGTTCCAGTGGCCAAGTCTAACGTCTTGGGCAATCACCAAGCTCGGTGATTAGGCTCCTAGCGCGGTGCAAAGGTGGTGACGATGATCTGGCGATGAATTCACTGTTTGTAGAGCTGAATTTCGTGTTCGAGGTCTTACTCGCGTCTTGTTTGAAACCAAGATGGAGATTGTTGAAAATGTTGGATTGAAACATGCCACATAATGTCTCAAAGTTTCGTGCATACAAAAACGACAAAAGACAGAGCAACAAAGGAGTTGAATCGGAGCAAAAGGGGCGTCTGCCAATAGTTTCGTCGGGGTCCCCGCATGGCTTCGCTTGGGCGAACTGGCATAGATGAGAAAGGGTCGAGCTGCCAGGGATTTCGCCCGAGCAAAATCGACTTGAAGTCTCGGTTTTGATTGTTTCAGGTTGCGGTTTCGCATGAGTTTCTCCCTACAACTTGTATACGAGCTTGTGGTTATTTGTAGAGGTTCTGGGTCGAACATAGTAATTTTGAAGGCTTTCAAGGGTTGAGAGGGCGGACGTCATCGAGGGAGAGAGAGGGGATCCAATATAGGCCTTCTAGGGTTTCTCTGGAGGGTCTTCTCTTGTTCTTTGGGGTGATAGGGCTGCCGTATCTCTTCTCCCTGTGTAATCTCTTCGAGGGAGTGCGAGGAATTGGAAGAGACAAACAAACATGTACTCTCGTAGTCCCATGCTAGTGAATCCCTTGATCGTCGTTGCTTGAATGTTGTGTGTGATTGATCTATTTCTCGGTGGTGGTGATCGTCGTCTACCGTTGCCGGTTCTTCGCACCTTGGTGACTCTTTTCGCTGTGCCAGACTTCGGCTTGACAACACTTATGTTGTCTGTAAAAAATCGAAGAAAAATGATCATAAACGTTAATAATAAAAGACCAGAAGGAAAATGTAGGCCAAGTGGAGTTGGGTGAGCATGTAATGCTTGCTAGCTGCATATGGGAGAGCTGGTGATGTTAGGTGAGTTGCTTCCAGGACGGGACAATGACTCAGATTCGGTGGGCACAGTGGTCCAAGGCGTTGCAAGTTGGTTTAGCCAGCAGGGACCAATGCTGTGAAGAACAGTTTTACATACTTTTTTTTTTTACTTCCTGACATGGCCCCATCACAGCCGTACCTTTGCCTGGATCGGACAGCTGTGATCGGGTGCCATTTCAGGATGTAAGAAAAGAGATGTGAACCTGTTTGGCTGAATAGCATCTTCTATTCAACAAGCTACTCCTTTTCCAAACATGGCATGCACCTTTCTTTGATGGATTCTGAAAATTATCATCAGACCATCCGGTTCATATAGGTTTTGCCGCAGCATTTGGTCCAATACGAAACCAAACCAAAAATGTCGCGGTTTCGGTCCAACTTTGTCCGATGATCCGGTCCGGTAAAACACTGATCCAAGACTGATGCCATAGGAACCGGACAGCGAACAGAAATACCGATCCGGATCAAACCGGTTCATTCGGCCGGTTTGACTGGCTGATCAAATTAATTGATGGATTAAGAGATGTCATGAAATTTGAGAACCCTAAGGGCACGTTTGTATCTGGTCAACGTTTTTACTAATATTGTAAAACAGAGGAAAGATATGAGTTACTTGTAAACCGAAGTGATTTATTTTTACTTGACTAGATGCCCTATTCATTTATTTCAAAAAGTAAATGATATGAGTTACTTGTAAACCTGCTGTTTGACTTTACTATTTGACTTTGGTCACATCAGCATTCCACTACTTATGGTTAATTTATTTCTTCCAACCACCCTACCATTCTTTCTCACTCTTCAATATCATAGTACCAACAAATAGGTTCCTATCGGGATGATGCATATCTCCTCTTTAAGTTTATCACGGTCTGTTGATTTTCTTCACAATAATTTCTTACCAATCCATCGTGTCGAATTTCTATTGTTCTAAACCGCAATAAGGATCTGATCGGCTTCGATTTACTTTACTTGACAGCTCAATCCAAATAAGATTGGCTCAAGTATAGTAAAATATCCATTTATTTTACTGTAAGATACAAATAAATATTCGAAAATCAGATTTTACTTCTATTTACTAGACGGGTCAGAGATACAAACGTGTCCCAAGAGATGTTATGAAATTTGCGTTAAAGTATCACATGCGATGGTTGCTATCTTTCGAAAATCAGCCATTGTTGTCCTCTCCAACCTTTGATTAATGATAGGAGGCGGCCCAAAGGTACGGTTCGCCGGGCACTGGGCCTCCCACCGAATGCTCGCTGCATCGGCATTTGCACCAAGCGCCGGCTGACCCCCTCACACCGCCGCCGGCTGCCCGTGAGGTTGTCCCGGAGTATATTCAAACCGCATTACTCGAGTATGAATGCCCTTCCAATTCTTGTCATCAATGGCTCCATCTGTTTCCTTGTTTCTAGAGGTAGTCGGTCATTCAAGGTGTATACCTATAAACCCTAGGAGCTTGGGGGGGGGGGGGGGGGGGGGGGGGGAGGGGGGGGCTCTGTTGTATCGTCCGTCAATGATGGAAAATCATGATACAATCACCCATTTGATCGATCAGATCACGTGCATGCGGGTCCACCAACATGTGATCTTTATGTTAGTGACTGTGTGATTAGGTGAGGAAATATGGCCACCATCCAACAATCCTGATTTTTTTTTTGGAAGGTTATCCTGAATTTTGATGAGTAATGCTATTTGACCAAACTGCAATGACTAAAACATTGACAAACCAAACCCATGGATTGGTGGCGGGTGGGGTCCGCTTGGTGACAATGCTATTGAATTGAGCCCTGGGCTCCGCCACCAGTCCATGGGTATGGCTTGTCAATGTTTTTGTCGTTGCAGTTTGTTCAACTAATATTACTCTTCGTATTTACCATAACCATCAAGCCATGTCCCATCTACTTTGGGGGGGTCGGCTTTATGAGAGTTTTCATATTTACCGTAACCTAACTCCTTCGGCTACTTCACTCTTCGCCAATCCCTGCACGCCACCTCAACATGGTCTTATCATAGCTTGCAATAAACACAAAAAAACAAGAACAAATACTTATTGGCTACCCTGTGTGTCGCTAGCCCCAGCATACAGGAAATTTTAATCTTTGCTGGCAGTGTGACGTGGACTCGAGGGAAACATATAGCCAACTTGTTTGCCATCTTTTGGTTGATGTGGAGTGATGGCAGCTCTCCATTGCTGGGAGCATTTTATAAGGGCCATGGGATGAGCCCTAGTGGTATGCCGCGTAAAGTTGGCAAACTAGTTGCCTTTCGTTTACGTGGATTTGCTTGGGGTAGGGCTGGCAATTTTGAACCTGGCACGAAGTTAGCTGGTCTGGGTCAAGGCTAAACGGGTTCGGGTCCTAGACAGGTCGACACGATAGACCTATTCAATAAACTGGCCGGGTCCGGGTTTAGGGTCTGGACACGATAGACCCGGAAAGACCCGTTTAAAATTCATGGGTCGTGTCTACACGCAATCCGTTACTATAATATATAGTATTAGCGGGTCTACCGGGTAATGTCGGGTTGAGTCGGATCGGGTCAACTGAATAAACCCGTGTGGTAAACGGGTCTTATCGGGTCTACCCGTTTATAAACGGATCGGGTACGGATTTAGAATCTAGACATTATTAGTTAACCGGATCGGGTCCGGGTCTAGAGGTTCTGGACACGACCCGAAACTAGACACGACACGAACCCGACCCGACACGATCCATTGCCACCCCTAGCTTGGGGTGGGGGTGGGGCCCATGCCATTACACCACCCACTACGCTTCCGAAGTATTGCACAATGAACAATACTTCGCTCCAGTCATATGACAATAGATATGTCAACCACTCACCAGTGCTTTGCATTATAGTGGAGTATGGCCCAATCATTGTTTGCCACATCAGCCTATTAAAGACGAGTTCAGATCTCCTCCCGTCGGTCAGCCCCCGTCAGCCACACAATGGCTGGCAACCCTAAAGTGCATCGCACTCAGCTGACTCAAGCCACCATGTGCGGCTGTGATGCGCACCGGCCCACCTACCGGAGGAGATCTGAATTCATTGAAGACCCATTGGGGGCGAAGTATCCTTGTTCTAAAACAATACAGAACTGTTCTTCGTGTCTCTGATCATGGTGAGATTCATATGTCACTAGTGTGATTCAACAACCACTTGTCCACGGCCACATCGTTAATCGGGCTGAGTAGAATCGGAAAAAACTTCGGGCAGAATAACATTTCTCTTATTGACGCAGGTTTGGATCCTACATTTTTTGTGATAGACATGGGTTTGGATCCTATTGGAGTAAGCGGATGTTGATTCATGTAAGATTTGACCTAAGTATGCTTGCACAATATGCTTGAATAAAAACGAATAAAGAAAAAAAAAAGGGGAAGTTTGATATAAGTCCTTTTTTAGCGATGACTTTTAGTTTCAGAACATATTAATTTAGTAGTATAGCTTAAGTCCCTCAAGAATATATATATATATATATATATATATATATATATATATATATATATATATATATATATATATATATATATATATATATATTTAAGACGAATGGAGACCTTAGCTAATATAGCAAATTATGATGTCCTGCGGCTAATATTGCAAAATAGTTAAGGACCTATATCGAATTTGCCGGAAAAAAATTTCCCAAGTCCAGCCCATTGACATGGTTATGTGGCAAGGTGCATGTTGGTCACTGGTCACACCCAATGCGTATTGTCTCTTGCTGTCCTCTTCCGCCGGAGATCCCGTCTCTCCAATCTTCACGCAGCACAGACGGGCTAGACATGCAGGCCCCCGAGGGGGCCAAATGTTCTAACAACCCTCAACTTAATGATGGGCTGTGGATGACAGGTCATCATAACATGCAGACTATAAACTTACCTAGGTCAATTTCTTACTCCAATTACTTGTAGGATTCACTTTGGTACCGACTTGCGAAATCACTTTGGTACTGAACTGCAAAATTCGGTAACAAACTTTAAAATTCGGTACAAAAACTATATCCACCATCCATCTCATTTTCTTTGCATCCTAAAGATGGAAGCAGTATTTTAGGGGGATTGGGATGAATCTATGGTGGACGCTTGAGAATTTCGGTGTGGTATCGAAGTGGGTACCATAGAATTTTTCTTATATTATTGTTTTACAGGTGTTAAATTGTAATGTTGTTTTACTTGATGTTATTCTGCATCGCAAATTGTATCGTGTTGTTTTTGTAAAATTATTTCATTATTAACACAATAATAAAGAATGTAATATATATATATATATATATATATAACCTAGTATGGGTATGAGTTCGATTCTGATCTAGTAACGATAATGGTAGGTATGAGACTGGTAATTACCACATCCGTGTGATGTGAAGCGGCGCCTGTGGGGGCGGATTTCGGCCGTCGTACGTAACCCCTTCAACAGTCGATTGAAGGTCGAGACGTGGCGCGATGTGAAGCGCTAATGTGTCAAGTGCTGAGCTATCACACAGTCACTGTAGAGATAGACAAAGACACAAAGAAGGATTGTTAATGTACATATAATGAGTCGGGTTTACTGTACAGTCGGGTCGGGTTTACTGTACAGTCGGGTCGGTTACATGTACATATATTTGGGCTTGAGTCCCTCAATGGAATTATTCTGTTCCTCTCCAAACCCTAGCCGTCATCTCCTAACATGGTATCAGAGCTTTGGGTCGAGCGTCTTTCTCCCCCCTCTCTGTTTGTACGGGTTGTAGACTGGCAAAGCATCTGGCTCTTCCATTTTCTGCTAGTACTTCCCAGTCTGATGCCTTATTTGACTTAGTTCATTCGGATATTTGGGGTCCTACTCCTATTGCATCTCTATCGGGTTATATGTATTATGTGTGTTTTATTTATGACTATTCTAGGTGCACCTGGGTCTATCTCATGCGTTATCGGTCTGAAGTACCTCACATCTTTAGGAGATTCACCACTATGATACACACCCAATTTGGTCGGCGAATCAAGACCTTTCGGTCTGATTGTGCCAAGGAGTATCTCTCCTCTGAGATGCGTGGGATTCTTCAGTCTCACGGCACTCATCACCAGCAGTCCTATCCCCACACCCATGAGCAGAACGGCGTTGCCGAACGCAAGCATCGTCATGTCCTTGAGACTGCACGAGCCTTGCTTCTCTCTGCGTCTGTTCCTCACTCCTACTGGGCTGAAGCTGTCATGACGGCTGTCCACCTCATCAATATCACTCCGTCATCTGCTCTGTCCGGTGCCACCCCTCACGAGCGCCTTCACTCCAGTCCACCTGACTACTCTCTTCTTCGCACGTTTGGCTGCACGTACTTCGTTCTTCTTCCTCCCCATGAGCGCACCAAACTTTCTGCGAGGTCTGTTAGGTGTGTTCACTTGGGGCTCAGTCGTGAGCACAAGGGGTATCACTGCTATGATCCCTTAGCTCGTCGGATCCGTGTCTCCCGTCACGTCTCCTTTGTTGAGGATGTCCCGTATTTTGCACCTGAGTCTCGGGATCTTTCCTTGCCTACTTCGTCATCCTCCTCGCCCTCCTCACATCTCCACATCCCTGTTCTACCCCCGGTTTCTGTTGCCCCATCCACGCCTACTCCACCACCACCACCACCTCCTCAGTCTCCATCGCCACCACCACCACCACCTCCTCAGTCCCCCACGCCACCTCCACCACCACCCATTACTCGTGTCTATGTACGTCGGTCTGCAGCTCCCCCTCCAGAGTCGGTTCTCACTGGTACTCCCTCGCCTGATGCTGCTGCTCCCTGCTCCCCGGTCGTGGATCCTGCTCCTGTTCGGCGCTACCCAGCGTGCGAACATCACCCTCCTGCCAGATACGACTACTCTCCTGACAGGTTTGGTTACTCTGCTTTTCCCACTGACTCTCCTGACTCTTCTGGCTTCTCTGCCAGTGTCTCTTATTCACCATCCTTTCAGGCCTTTCTTACTGCTTTTCACAGTCATCGGGAGCCCCAATCGTACCGTGAGGCAGCATTACATCCAGAGTGGCGGCAGGCCATGTCAGTTGAGCTTGAGGCTTTTCAGCAGACCCAGACCTGGGAGTTGGTGCCTTGTCCCCCCGGGGTGGTGCCTGTTAGCTGCAAGTGGATCTTCAAGGTCAAGACTCGACCTGACGGATCCATTGAGCGGCACAAGGCTCGCCTCGTTGCTCGTGGCTTTTCTCAGGAGTATGGAATTGACTACAAGGAGACGTTTGCTCCAGTTGCTCGGATGACTACTGTGCGCACCCTCTTAGCTGTGGCAGCTGCTCGAGGGTGGCCTCTCCATCAGATGGATGTCACCAATGCGTTTCTTCACGGTGATCTCTCCGAGGAAGTCTACATGGCTCCTCCTTCGGGCACTTCAGTTCCTCTAGGACACGTGTGTCGGTTGCGTCGGGCCATCTATGGGCTCAAGCAGGCCCCTCGTGCCTGGTTTGAGCGTTTTCGCAGTGCAATTCTGGCCGCCGGGTTTGTTGAGCGTCACTCCGACTATGCCTTGTTCACTCGCTCCTCCAGTCAGGGCATTGCAGTCCTTCTCCTCTATGTGGATGATATGATCATCACTGGGGATGACAGTGCCACCATCGCCTCTCTCCAGCGGCACCTCCAGAGTCAGGTTGAGATGAAAGACCTGGGCTCTCTTCGCTACTTTCTGGGCCTTGAGATTGCCAGGTCAGCTCGTGGTCTGTTGGTCTCCCAGCAGAAGTACATCTCCGACATTCTTACTGATGCTGCCCTTACTGACACACGTACTGCTGATACACCCATGGAGCTCAATTTGAAGCTTCTCGCTACAGATGGTGAGCCGCTCCAGGATGTCTCCCGCTACCAGAGGTTGGTTGGGATGCTTATCTATCTCACCATGACCCGGCCAGACATTGCCCATGCTGTTGGCATTGTCAGTCAGTTTGTTCAGGCTCCACGGTCAGTACACTATGCAGCTGTTCTTCGGATTATCCGCTACCTCCGGGGCACCATCACCCGTTCACTCCTGTTTCCCTCCACCTCTCCGTTGGTGCTGCGTGCCTACTCAGATGCAGATTGGGCAGGAGATGCAGACACTCGTTGATCTACTACAGGATACTGTGTGTTTCTGGGTGACTCACTGATTTCGTGGCGCAGCAAGAAGCAGGAGTCTGTTGCTCGCTCCAGCACCGAAGTCGAATACAGGGCTATGGCCTCCACCACCGCCGAGATTGTCTGGCTTCGCCGTCTTCTGTTTGACTTGGGAGTACGGTGATATCCGGGCCCACTCCTCTCTTCTGTGACAACCGAAGTGCTATTCGGATTGCTAGCAATCCGGTCTTCCATGAGCGAACAAAGCATATTGACGTTGATTGTCATTATGTTTGCCAGGCATTTATCGATCACACCATCTCCCTGCCCTTCATTCCCTTATCGGAGCAGACTGCTGATTTTCTGACGAATCCCCTGACGACAGCTCGCTTCCGGCATTTTCTAGGCAAACTCTCGGTTCATGATCCACCGTGAGTTTGAGGGGGAGTGTTAATGTACATATAATGAGTCGGGTTTACTGTACAGTCGGGTCGGGTTTACTGTACAGTCGGGTCGGTTACATGTACATATATTTGGGCTTGAGTCCCTCAATGGAATCATTCTGTTCCTCTCCAAACCCTAGCCGTCATCTCCTAACAAGGATAAAGAGAGAGATAGAGAGAGTTGACACAGGGTGTGATGATGGAGTTCGGCCGAAGTCTACGTCTTCGTGCGGTAAGATGCAATATTTGAATCCACTATCACTGAAAATGTAAAGCTACTCTCGACAGGCCGATGAGTGCTTGTTTACAAGTAGACAGAGGGTAGAGAGAGTTTGGAAGTCTGAAGACCAGAAAGCTCAAAGAGCTCTGGAAAAAAGAAAGTGGAATGTGGAATAATGAATTTCGGTCTGGATTCTTTACAGGGTTAACTATATATAGAGATTTGGGAATATCCAAGGCATATTCTAGAGAATATTTTTGGGATATTCCTGGGAACACCTGGGGTTTGGGAAATCATCTGGGGATTTTTACCAGACCCCAGATAGTCTCCGTGGGCCCTAGGTAGGGCTGTGGGTCTCACTATCATCTTCGTGGGTCCCATGAAGGGCTGCGGGTCCCACTGTCATCTTCGTGGGCCCTATGCAGGGCTGTGGGTCCCACTATCGTCTTCGTGGGCCCCAGGTAGGGCTGCGGGTCCCACTGTCAGGCGTTAGCCAGATTTTACATCCACAACGCCCACGATACACGGCTTATTGTTTATGACAAAATACCCTTGTGCATCGCGAGTGTTGCTTCCGCGTCGCACTGTGGGTGCAAAAAATGAATAAGACACTTGGTGAATCCATTGATCTGCGATCTTTCAAAAAGCAAGTTAGTAGAGGCACATGTCGCCAATGGCCGTGAGGACAGCTTATGGTCCACCAACAGGCCAGTAGAGACCTACATCGCCAGAGGCCCATCCACGCACAACAAATGCCTGCATCTTTATAGGCCCACGAGGGCTAGCCTACCAACAGGCCAGAAGAGGCCCACACTGCTAGAGGCCAATGAGGATAACTCGCAGCTCCAAAGACTAGCCAGCAGAGGCTTGTACCGCAGGAGGCCCACATGGACAGCTCGTTACCCATTCAGAGGCCCGATTGTGAACCAGCCATAGGACGCCACATGGACTAACCGCAGGCCGTCACATCAGACCCGACAATTATGGACGTTCAACAGCTATATATACAACTCAAGACAACAGTAGGGGGATTTTTTACAATTAAAGTACTTTTTGACAATCAATCTAGTTTTGGCCCCTTGTCAAGTAACAAAGCTTTGCATCGACGATGATGGGGATCTGAGACCCATCTTAGGATGATGGGGATCTGAGACCCATCTTATTCCCTAACCCACTATATCTCTTCCCCCTCTCTTTCAGACTTTGTATAAGCCTCCCTCGGTTTGTCGAGTATTAGCTCAACTTTTGAATAGATAGTGGATTCAAGGTTGCTACTTACCGTACGGAGATGTGGGCTTCTGCAAAACTTCAATACCAAATCTTTCTATCCTCTCTCTACTCTCCACAACCTATAATACTCTATATATTTCATAATTAATTAATTGATTGTTAGAGGGATCGAACACGCAACCCCCCCCCCCCCGGTTGCTCCCAACCTCTTACCATCCATTTTTATTACTGGAGCAAGGTCGAACTCTAGGGGTAGTACGTTGGGTAAAATAGATTAATTTTTATGTAAATTACAGTTTGACCCCCAAAGTTAGGGGATAATATTCTTGTGTCCTTGTAGTTTTTTTTGCAACAGTTACACCCCTAAAGCTTAAAAAGCATATCACATTCACCCCCTGGTGAGGCCCTCACGAAGGGGTGACAAAAAAAACTATAGAAACACAATTAGAACCACCCCCAAACTTCGTCAAACTATATTTACCCTTATTTTTTTTGGGGAATTAGCTGTCTGTCCCTGGTCAAAAGTTTAAAAGACCTAACGGATAGCCAAATTGCAAAATGAAAATATCTGTCGCCTAACTTTAAATTTTTATTTGTGAAGAACCTAGACTCTTGGATACTTGCCTCCTCACAAAACTGTCTTGTAAGGGGAGGTCCAAGGTAGGTATATAAGCAGCTCATCACCCGCTCTCATTACCGATGTGGGACTAACTCATGTGAGGCATGACTATCTCAACATCCCCCCTCACGCGGGACACCCGTGGCAAGGACACAATTGAGAGGTGCTCTTGGAGTGGGTCTGGCTCTGATACCATGTAAAGAACCAGACTCTTGGATACTCCCCTCCTCACAAAACCGGCT
This sequence comes from Chamaelirium japonicum, assembly GCA_947650365.1. Classification (NCBI taxonomy): domain Eukaryota; kingdom Viridiplantae; phylum Streptophyta; class Magnoliopsida; order Liliales; family Melanthiaceae; genus Chamaelirium; species Chamaelirium japonicum. The sequence goes on from OX393559.1 coordinate 31,861,940, forward strand.
TGTAAGGGGATGTCCAAGACGAGTATATAAGCAGCTCATTACCAGCTCCCATTATCAATGTGGGACTAACCCATGTGAGGCATGATCATCTTTTCATGCCACTCTAGTGTAAACTAAATTGAATCCTAAACCCTACAATCTATAGGCCATGGAATGAACCCTAGACCTAATCATAAACTTAATCTGAACCGAACCGATCCCCGTCTGTCGCCCGTCTCTCGTCTCCGCTGCTCGTTATCATTGCTGCTCGCATCGTTGAAGAGGAAGGAGGAGGCAGAAGCCGAGGTCGTTGCGGTTGCCATTGCTGCTCACGTTCGCTGCTCGCCATCGTTCTCGAGAGATAATGATTTGGTATTTTTTGATTTGGTTAGGATAATTTTGGGTTTCAGTTGCCCTTTACAGAGAATCAATATGTTGTCAACGACCCTATATACATAGCCCCAAATATTTTTGTCACTCTTGCCACTGTGGGCTAAACAAGCTGACCCACTAATGAATGTGGGTCGAACACGGCTTAGTTAGCCTACAGCGTTTATGAAGGGTTCGACACAACGTACAAACCAAACGTGCGAAGACCCCCATTCTCACCCTAGCATGATTTGGTAATGGTCACCTTCTACCCAAAACGTTCATATATTGAACACTAGCTCCTCTATTCTTACCACCCACTCTCCTCTCCCTCCTATCCATCATTCAATAAGGTTCGGTTGCCACGAAACTTGCTTTCCACAAAAAAAAAAAGACCCATGTGACCTGTCTCTACAAAAGAACCCAACAAGTTAAGGTCTAACCATCGGCTAACCCCCACGAAAAAATTGTCGGATGCATCCATACCCGATCGGTGCGTCGCATTCGATCCCAACAGATTGGCAACGGGACGATCAGGTGGCAAGCTAGAGCCAATGTCGTTGGACCAGTAACAGCCGTTTCTTTGCACCGATCGGACACAGGGTGCAATGGATGGCTACGACATGGGATGCAGACGATGGGGCAGAGAAAGGGGACCGGCGATTTGGATTCGTAACTAAAAGTTAGGATCTAACAAGAATGGTGGCCTTCAACTAAGTCGACCTTATTGTGCCTATGAGATTTCCTTTATCCCAAAACCTAATGTTGAGATGAGATCCATCACATATATAAGGATCGTTTTCGCTCTCTATTTTAATAAGATGGGACTAATCCTCCAGTACTCTCTATCACGTGCAGGCTAAGCTTTTTTATGGTCTTTATCACGCGAATGAAATATTTGTGGGGCCCACACCTGGTAGGTGAATGATACGATTACGATTGCGCTCCGATATATCTTGTGAGATTTTCTCTAGTCCAAAACACAGGGTTGAGACGAGGTCCCATCATACATATAAGGATCGTTTAGGCTCCCTACTTTACCGAGGTGGGTATAATCCTCCAACAGTGCTCACCCTTCTAAGTTTCCTTTACCACAGATTAATACCATTTAGGCCGGTAGCTGATGGGCGAGCCGCTGCAAATTAAAGGCCCAACCGTATTTTCACGCTCCACTTTAATTTAGTAGGCCCAACAATGGTTGTATTTCCTCCCCTTCTCTGACCTCTCACTCTCTCCCGCCATTCCTCCTCTCATGGCTTCGTCCTCCTCCTCCTCCTCCGCCTCCATGACCACTGTTTTCAACTCTCAGCTCTTCTTCACGGCTGTAGCCTTCGCACTCTCCCTCCTCATCTTGGTGCTGTTCAAGAGAAAGAAGGGCAAGAGCGAGTCGAAGCGGCAGAAGCTCCCGCCGGGCCCCCCCGGCTGGCCGGTCGTCGGCAACCTCTTCCAGGTGGCCAACTCCGGCAAGCAGTTCATCCACTACGTCCTGGACGTCCGCGCCGAGTACGGACCCATCTTCACCCTCCGCATGGGGGCCCGCACCCTGATCGTGGTCAGCAGCGCCGAGCTCGCCCACGAGGCCCTCATCGAGAAGGGCCAGCTCTTCGCCAGCCGCCCCGCCGAGAACCCCACCCGCACCATCTTCAGCTGCGACAAGTTCACCGTCAACTCCGCCGTCTACGGCCCCGAGTGGCGCTCCCTCCGCCGCAACATGGTCTCCGGCATGCTGAGCGCCACCCGCCTCCGCGAGTTCCGCCCCAACCGAGAGTCCGCCATGGACCGCTTCGTCCACCGCATCCGCGCCGAGGCCGAGTCTAGTGGTGGCGCGGTCTGGGTCCTCCGGAACGCCCGCTTCGCCGTCTTCTGCATCCTCCTCTCCATGTGCTTCGGCGTGGAGCTCGACGAGGAGAGCATTGTGCGGATCGACGGCGTCATGAAGCGGGTGCTCATGACCCTCAACCCTAGGATGGACGACTACCTCCCCCTCCTCGCCCCCTTCTTCTCGAAGCAGCGGAGGGAGGCGCTGGAGGTCCGGAAGCTGCAGATCGAAACCATAGTCCCGCTCATCGAGAAGCGCCGGGCCATCCTGCAGGACCGCCGGGCCCACAGCGACGCCCACAGCGACGCCGCGCCCTTCTCCTACCTCGACTCCCTCCTCGACCTCAAGGTCGAGGGCCGGAAGTCCGCCCCCACCGACCCCGAGCTCGTCACCCTCTGCTCCGAGTTCATCAACGGCGGGACCGACACCACTGCCACCGCGATCGAGTGGGGCCTCGCCCGCCTCATCGAGAGCCCGGCGATCCAGTCCAGGGTCTACGAGGAGATCGCGGCGGTGGTCGGCGACGGCAGGGCGGTGAACGAGGGCGACACTGATCGGATGGTGTACCTGCAGGCCTTCGTCAAGGAGCTGCTGCGGAAGCACCCACCGACCTACTTCTCGCTGACCCACGCCGCCGTCCAGCCGGCGAAGCTGGGCGGGTACGACATCCCCCCCGACGCCAACCTGGAGCTCTACCTGCCGACCATCTCGGAGGACCCGAAGCTGTGGCGGAACCCGTCGGAGTTCAACCCCGACCGGTTCCTCTCCGGCGGGGAGGTCGCCGACATGACGGGGGTGACGGGGATTCGGATGATACCGTTCGGCGCGGGGCGGCGGATTTGCCCGGGGCTCGGGATGGGGATCACCCACATCTCGCTGATGGTGGCGAGGATGGTGCAGGCCTTCGAGTGGCGGGCCCACCCGGCCCAGCCTCCGCTGGACTTCTGCGACAAGACCGAGTTCACCGTCGTCATGCGCCAGCCGCTCCTGGCGATGGTGCGGCCCAGGAAGTAGCCGGAGGCGGAGGGGGGGCGGGGGAGGGGGTTTCCGTGGTTTATTGGGGGCGGTGAAGTCATTTCGTGTGGTTCTTCCATTGTGAAATCATACTATATATAGGAGATTCCTACATAAAGATGGGGTGTGGTAAGAGATAACGAGAAGTGTGTGTTCACCTCGGTGAGTCGGTGACTGAGTACTTAGTAACTTCTGGTTTTGGATCTGTGTCCATCGTACGGCCCACAATCATCAATTCCTTTCTTATGCTTTATGTTTGCCCAAATCTGATGTTCCGAAAGGAATACACTCTGCAAATTCATTTCATTGGATATGATGGTTTATTCTCTTGATTTACGAGCCATATAAATGCTGAATTTTTTTTTAATTTTTTTCAATCTGAGACATACTTTTTTTTTTTTTTTGGATATAGCGGCACCTCTACGCATAAGAGAGATCATGGTTCGAATCTTACAAGTGGTTTGAGGTCGTTTGGGCACATGTAGTTCCCACAGCAATAGAAATATCATGTATATTATGTGCAAAATCCGAACAGCACGTGATTGCGAGAAGCGCCTTCTAGTTTATCCGATCTCATACAATGCATGACAGCTCATCGATGGATCTTTAAGTGCCTCCATGCGACGAGCCTTCTTTGGCCATCTTCGATTTACCACGCGAGGAAGAAGAAACACGTCCAAACCCATGCGCATACGTGAGAAAGATAATAGAGAATAAGGAAGGGGAGATGACGGCTAGGGTTTCATTGAGTTTCAAACTCTGCCCCCTCATCCCTTTATAGGGCCGGCCCCCCTTTACCTTGCGTATGGGAGTAGCGGCTGACCCCTATTCTCTCTCTCCCCTTGCGTACACCAATAGACCGACCCCCCTTTTAGGTCATATGCCTGACTACTATAGTCAAACCCCCTTAAGGCCGGCCTTCTCTTATTGAGCATACAACTCCTATAAGTTAGGTGGGGGCCGACCATGCATGTCCCCTAGCACATAGGGCCGACCCCCCTAGCCCATGAAGAAATCTTGGTTTCCGAAGATAGCTCAATGGCACTAGTTGATCCCCCCCTTGTATAGAGACTCATATGGCGCATTCACGTGGGAGTTCAATAGTGATTTCACTATCACTAGGGTACCCTCAGTAAACACACAGGATGCCCCCTAGTAAACTCTACTATTTGATTCACAACATATATCGGTGCATCGCACCCATGCAGCAAGGCCCATTGAATGTAAGGATCTGACAGTGTGTGTCTCTGTACTACCTCGGGGTTGCCACCTAGCATATACACTTGTACACGCATTTACCGTGCACTAGTTCAATGCATACACGGAGCATATTAGGGTTGAACTGGTTACTTCCTTTAATTGTGTTTCATGAAATAAGGAGATGATTCAAGAACCATACATAATGTCGATAAGGTGAAACCTTCAGGGACCATAGTTCATGGCTTACAACGTGGACTTGATCGACACACTACTCGAGTATACTATTGATCCTCTAAGTTCGAGTTAACCAGCATAGCCACCCAAAGTGTGATGCAGGCTGCACTTCAATTCCCCTGGACTTATTATGTTCTTCTGTATACCCCTGCACTCCACTTAGTAGTTAGTAGTAGTAAATGTTAGAATTGATAAGGTCTACAGCTCATAAAAACCTATAGTTTAGCTATATATGGTTGATAGCTTAGGATTGCAACTTGGTACGTACCTTAGTACGTGTTCTGATTACAGAACAGAGAGCCATGGCTATATGGTAATCCACTTTAGTGGGAGACTCAAGGGACTAGTCCCATGTAACCTAAATACGTTCGCAGCTCTGATTAGGGTTGGTCGCCCTATCAGGATAAGCTGTTGGGATGACAGAGCGTGGGTGTCTCCACCACGGTTATTACCAGGCACAATGTCTGTGGCCGAACGGAACCAACACAGTGCATAGATCAGTGAGCAGACACCGGTGTACTAAGCCGTATTTCTGCTTAGGGTAAAACGATCATAAACCCTGAGGAGCCACATATGATGGACTAACCAGTTGAGTGGTGCTTTGGCGTACCAATGTGTAAGGATCCAGATACAGTGATCCAAAACCATGGTGTATTGGGTTACCCGGTTGGTGTTGCATCAGCGTATCACTCCTACAGGCCATCCATACCCTAATGGGAGGTGCGTTCCTTGGTTTGACCTACGACGTATTAAACCCTAGCCAAGTGATCATCAGTTAGACTAGTAACGGATCAGGTTGCTCGGTAGAGTAATCGGAGGTACGATATATATGGTCAACCTAGAAGGAACTGAGTCATATGAGCACTCGAGTATGACGGTATTCTCTACCACTCGAGTTGCATCATGGCACCAAGTGGAGGGACATTGAGTTTACCATACTAAGTGGAGAGCAGGGATATGCGGAGAACATAGTAAGTCTAGGAAAATTAGAGTGCAGCCTGCGTTACACTCTGGGTGGCCACGCAGGTTAACTCGGACTCAGAGGATCGATGGTACACTCAGGTAGTGTATTGATCGAGTCTAAGTTGGAAGCCATGAACCATGGTCCCTGAAGGTTCCACCTTATCTACATTATGTATGGTCCTTGTACTATCTCCTCGAAACACATGACGCAGTTAGAGAAAGCGAGAAGTCTAAGCCTACGCTCCATGAGTGCTTCACACTAGTGCACGGTAGATGCGTAACTACGTGTGTGTACTAAGGGAAACCCCTAGGTTAGTACAGAGACACATGTAGCAATTCCTTGCCATAAGTGGACTCAGCCACATGGGTGCGATGCACCGGGACATGTTACGAGTTGACTAGTTGACTTTACTAGGGACACCCTACGGGAATCTTAGAGAATAGTGAAATCACTAGTGCACTTCACTTATGTGTGCCTTATAAAGTCTCGTACAAGAGGAACGGCCAACTAGTGGCATAAGGGCGTTTTGGTCATACCATGTGCCACTATGCACTAGGGGGGCCGGCCCTAAGTGTTGGGAGACTGGTCAATGCTGGCTCCCTTTGTTGTAAAAGGTTGTTGCCTTCAATGAAGGGTCCGATCATAAGGCATAGAAAATGGGCTGGTTTTGATCGTTTTTAAAAACAAGGATTAGATAGAGATAAAGGAGAGATAACAGAAGAGATAAAGGGAGATGTTTGAATTGGTCAAATCTTATCCGTTAGGGCTTTATCCAAACGATAGGGCAGCCCTATATAAGAGCAATGGGGGAGAGTGGGGCCAGCCATGCATGATGCCTATTGGGGGAAACCCTAGCCGCCCTCTCTCCTCTCTTCTCCTCTACTCTCTTGTCTCTCTCCCTCGCTTGTGCCATTGGATGGCGACTCGTCTTCCTTATATGGTGCTTCGTAGTAGAAGATGGCTCGTTAGATGGAGGCACTCAGAGATCCATCGATGAGGTGCCGTGCATCGTGCGAGATTGGGTGAACTAGAATGCATCTCCCGCAAGCTTTTGTTGCCCAAAATCTGCACAAAAAATCAGTGATGTTTCTGCGATTTGGGGAGCTACAGAACTCCAAACGACGTGAAACTACTTGTAAAAGTTGTGTCTCGAAGTTCTCTACCAGTAGTTCAAAATTTAACCCAATCGAAGTTTTGAGTAGAAAGTTATGGCCATTGCACCAAAGGTATATCGAGCAGATCCGAGCCCATCTCCATCGTCAAAGAAGAAACTTGTCGCGGTGAAAGAATCCACATGCAGGTACGATGTCTAACATGTAGATCTAACATAGATAGAATATGCATGCACGTTAGATTGTTCTCTCACGTTAGTTCGACGTTAGGGGTTCGCGTAGTTGCCTTGCTAGATTTATACACGCATGCATATATAAATCATTTCAATAAAATTTTTGATATGTAATGCATACCGCTCCCAGTCTTCGGACCTCCACTTTGCTTTCGCTACGGGTATCTACCATGGATTTATTTTCAATAATTGGTATCAGAGCTATGCTAGTGGTGTGCGTTTCATGTTTTTCATGAAACCGTCATGTGCGTGCATGAATAGTATGTGCCGCCATCGGGGTTCTACGAGTAGATATGCATATTGTACATACTGTATGTTCCATGAATTGCTCTTGCAGGGTGCCACTTTAAAATAATACAGATATATGATTGCTTGTTATCGGGGGTTGGACCCCGTGCTAGTAAAATTATCTGGATGCGTTTTCTTCTGTGTGTGGATAGGTTTTAGAGCCATAGTTAGGGAAGTGGTGGAGGTTGACCACCATTGATTCCCAGGCTTTTTGCTAGGCTTGTTTTTTCGTTTTTTTTAGGAAATTATGTACGAGCGAGCACTTACTCGAAGCATACTAGAGCTTTTTCGGTTACATATTGAAGACGAGGACTTACCACGGAGATCCATCACCAAGAGGACGAGCGAAACCTTGGAGGACGATAGCGATCTGGCGAAGCGTATACGATGACGGTAAATGGCATAAAGTATCACGAGATCGTATACAGAGACTTGCACCGGATCAATAAACCTTACGAAGGATACAGAGAGCCTGCGCTATGCAAGTCAGGTTCAGGGGTCGGACCCTGAACTTGATTCAGTTGTTTGGTTGTTTCTTTCTACCGTTTTTTATATTTATGTAGAGAACCCCGATGCGATAATTTTATTATCTGTGTTAGAGGGATGCTCTTTCCCCTCGGGTCCAAGTGACCTTATTAGGATAAGATTTCACTAGTGACGCCTATTATTTAATTGACAATTGATGATAGTGTGAATTCCTCATATTTGGTTATGTCATCATTAAGTCAACACCTGATTAGTTGGGTGTGCCTATTTGGCCAGCATCGAAACCTATAATGAGTTGGAATTCTACTATAACATTATTCATCAAATTTATAAGCGAGGCGCCATAATAGTAGAAGACCTTTCCTATCAGTCTGACCTTAGTCTAGACTCCAGGGCATTGGCGTAATAGTTAGGTTTGCAGAGCATTGATGTTCTTGGGATATGTAATGTGACCCTTGAGTGGAGAAATCCACTTGAGGCAGGCCCTTGAGTGGAGAAATCCACTTGAGGCAGGGACTATGATATTCCGAGATCGATCAATGCTTCGTAAAAGGCTTAAAACGCTAGTGGGAGCACGGTATAACCAGGGGCTAGTGTATAGGTTGTCGTGACCTTAGTGTACACTCATACTTGCATAAAATAACCCTCAAATTTAATAAGGGATATAAGAATAAACTTTTAGAGGTCCTCTGGCCTCCACAACTAGCTGCTTTGTGTCTGGGTGAAAGGGCATAGCTTGACACTCCCTAGGGTGAGGGTTATATTTTTCCATGTCAAATGACTTAGTAGTCACCTTTGGGATATGGTGGTTACGAGGTGAAGAGAGAAGGGCTTTTTATCCCACCCTAGTGGGGGCCGTATGAACTCCCGTGTCGTAACTACCTAGGCTTGTGGGTAAGCATCCGAAGTACATATGAGGCATTCGTTGCTCAAACAATGGGAATCACATGGCACTGGCCAAAAGGACAACCATAGTCCATCAAAGTCCTTAGTTGACATATTTGGACTGGGTCAAGGAAAGACCCGTGTAAGCGGATGACACTGCACCACGCCCCCTAGGGTGGATGTATCCGATTTTGAGATATCACATACATAGTTAATTAATCCATAGATGTGTCTTCGCTGTGAGGGTAACGTTGGCATTTGGATATAATTAGCTTGTTTTCAAAATTCATAAAATAAGTTTTTCTGCATTCTTTTATTCAACCATGTAGTTCTTCTATCCGTTATCCTATAAGAGAACCAGTTATCGGGTCTCTAACTATGTAGATTGGAAGCGCTATCTTTAACTTATGCTTAGGGTAGTAATGTACATTGGCTTCCAATCTCAATATCCCTATACCAGACCGAACGGATCCAGGTGTCACTAGGGCACTAACTAGGGCATATGATGACTAACGATAGTCTAAGGAGATGTGCAAGTGCTATGATATAGCAAACTTACAGATGACTCTTTAGAAGCAAGTCAGAAATATGACGGGTCTTCTCAAATAAAGTTTTACTTGTATTAGATGTCTGGAAGGCGAAGTCAGTAAACTCATCGCTTTTCCACCAAGATACTTGTCGGTACCAAGATGTCTGAGGGTATGCTTGTTCGGGAACACATACTTGAGTTCAAAATCAAACTAGATTCCAAAGACATGGTGCCAGATGACGAGGTGGTGGAAGACGTATGTCTTACATCTTTGTCTGGAACCTTCGAAGGTGTTATCAGAGACTTTAGCTTTAACAAGCTAGAGATAATAAACGTAGAACTTCTATGGAGATTTTCAAGAGACAAAGGATGGGATCAAAATTAAAGGCAATACCTTTAGTGCTTAACCTAGATATTCTTTAGAACAATCTAAGGGAGTAACTTATTAGAGATCGAAAACTAATCTAGTACAAAAACTGGTATGGACTCCTAAGTCTTGTGATGCCAAGGACGGAAGTATTTTCGCTATGGCGAGTAGAGGGGGTATTTGAAGATTGAGTATGGTCTCAGGGTGTTAGGGGTTAAGTCAATATTTAGTATTAGTTCTTTTGCTTCTTGAATGTGGACTTCGTGTCTACAGAGATTCAAGGAAGAGTAGAAGACTACTTTATGGTGAAGTGATCCTAACATAGGTACTGATGGCATAAGCCGCTACGGAAGCTGTTAGATATGATTGTCTTAGTTTTTTCGAAACACGGATTTTTGATCTTTAGAGATTTAATTATGTTTCCTCTTTGGTAAATAAAGTTTTTAGTTTTAGACAGCACCGTAGGTGTGTATATTAAACTGAATAGATAGCTTTATTGCTAGAGGAATAGATCAGAATAATATCTTTGTGTTAAATCGTAATTCAGAAATAGATTTCATAACAACTGTAGTATCTAATTTAAATTCATCTAAATCCTTCGGAGAAGCTAACCCATTTGTGACCCCTCTGATTTAGACATTTTACCGCAGATAAATTCAGAGGTAAAAGAAGGCCGAGTTTCTATTCACAGATTCATCGGAGATCCTTCTAACCTATGAGTGTTATTTGGAAGACAGAATAACTAAAAGGGCCACAAAGGTATTGGTGTTAGTTATTTTTTGACGTCTATGGTTCCAAGAGCGTCTAGATAATAAGAGTCTCTTCGATTTAATCAAAGGAACGAGAACCTATCGGATGGGTTCTATAAAATCCTGAAGGAGCATGGGATTATCTCCCAGTTAAATGCTCCAAGGATAACATGTCAGAATAAAGTCTCTAAGAGAAGGAATCAGACCCTGTTAGACATGATCCGTAGTATGATGAATATTGCCAAGTATACTACCCACCTTCTGGTAGAGTTATATCTTAAAATAATAACTTATATCTGAAACTATCTCTCATCTAGATCAGTGCCTCAGACCTATAGAGAACTATGGTCTAAGCGAAAGCTGACACTATAGTGTCTTGGGATATAGGATTGTCATGCACTTGTGCAGAAGGACAAGAGGGATGAGATAGAAATGAAGTTCCAGGTATATCTGTTTATAGGTTACCCTAGGGAGGCATAAGGTGGACTATTCTATAATCTTGAGGTTTGGAAGGTAATCATTTTTACGGATACCATCTACCTAGATATAATTATATTATAGACCATAAGTTTATCAGTAAGGTAGTTCTGGGTGAACTACTGGGTATTGATAGAGAGTGTGCATCTAAAAGCATAGTAGGAGTAGATGATACAAGAAACTAGTATACCAGATATTGTAGAAATGATTCACTTTTGTACCACCACCACCTCATCGTTGTAGGACCATCAGAGCTCCTGAAAGATACTATGGAGAAACTTTGATAATTAATCCAGAATTTCAGGAGGATGATCCCTAAAGCTACGAAGAAGTAGTGGGAGCTTCCGACAGCTCTGACTGATAAAAGACCATGGAGGCAAGTCTGCATCAATCTCCCTTAGAACTGTCTCGACTCTTATTACATTGTCACCCTTTTGACGTGTAGAGGGTGTATAAGAAGAGGACCCAGTTAAGACTTAAGTAGCAAGATTAGTTACCAAGGGAGAAGGAATTGACTATGTCGAAACCTTCTCACCGGTCGCTGTGCCTAAAGTCTATTTCGGATCCTTTTAATCTATCACAGCCCATTATAGTTAGATGATCTGGATGATGGATATCACGATAGTTATTCCCTAATTGGAATTTGGAAATGACATATGGATAATGCAGCCTCAAGCTTTGTGTCAGTAGGTTGGAAAGATCTGGAATGCAAGTTGCAAAGGTCCATTTATGGACTGATACAAGCATCCAAGTTGGAATATCTATTTTGATCAAGGAAATCCGCTTATACATATTTGATCAGAATAAAGATAAATCAAATAGTATAAGAAAGGTGAAATAGCTATAAGGGTGTACTTAGTACTTTACGGTAACGATATTCTACTGATTGAAAATGACGTAGGAATATTATTTACCGTAAAGGTTTGTAGTCATCACAATTTGATATGAAAGACCCTAGTGAGGCGAGTTATGTTATGGGAATCAAGGTAACTCGAGATTGACAGAGCAAGATTCTCTTGCTGTCACAGGCTACGCATGAAGATAAGATTCTAGCCAGATTCGGTTTACGAGGCTAGATTTCTATTGTGCAGCAAGAATGATGGGTCGGTTTCAGTCGAATCCGGAGCCAGGTCACTGGACCGATGTGAAGGGTATACTCAGAAGTCCTTATCAAGTGAGGATTGTGAGTTAACTTGTATTTCACAAGTCCTAATATCGATTGGATGCACATGGTCTGATTTTGGTGTCAGATGTGCGTTCCAGAGAATCGATTTCAGGAATTATTTTTATCTTGGGATTAGAAGCGGTAGTTGGTAGAGTGTGATGCAAGATTGCATCACAGACTCCACCACAGTGACTGAGCACGTTGTTGCATGCGAGGTAGTTTTATAGGTGGTATGGCTCATGAAGTTTTTGGAGAACCAGGGATACATACCAGAGGCCCAGTTATCTGTTGTGATAACAGAAGAGCGGTAAGCAAAGTCCAAAGAGCCAAGGCACCACCATTAGGGGAAACCCATTAAGTATAAACTCCACTTGATTTGACAGTTATAAAAGGAAATACAAATAGTGATACTGAGGTGGCATCTACAGTTAATATTGCCAATTTCTTTAGGGAATTCCTACAAAGGATTTTGGGCAGCATGTAGGAGTTACGGAGCTCAACACCGTTTTTCTTCATTAGACCTAGTGGGAGATTATTAGAATTGATGAGGTCTATAGCTCGTAAAAACCTATAGTTTAGCTATGTATGGTTGATAGCTTAGGATTGCAACTTGGTACATACCTTAGTACGTGTTCTGATTATAAAACAGAGAGCCATGACTATATGATAATCCACTTGAGTGGGGGACTCAAGGGACTAGTCCCATGTAACCTAAATACGTTCGCAGCTCTGATTAGGGTTGGTTGCCCTATCAGGATAAGCTGTTGGGATAACAGAGCGTGGGTGTCTCCACCACGGTTATTATCAGGCACAGTGTCTGTGGCCAAACAGAACCAACACGGTGCACAGATCGGTGAGCAGACACTGGTGTACTAAGCTATATTTCTGGTTAGGGTAAAACGGTCCTAAACCCTATGTAACCACGTCTGATGGACTAACCAGTTGAGTGGTGCTTTGGCGCACCAATGTTTGAGGATCCAGATACAGTGATCCAAAACCAGTATACTGGGTTACCCGGCTGGCGTTGCATCAGTGTATCACTCCTGTAGGCCATCCATACCCCTAACGAGAGGTGCGTTCCTTGGTCTGACCTATATCGTATTAAACCCTGGCCAGGTAGTCATCAGTTGGACTAGTGACGGATCCGATTGCTTGACAGAGTAATCGGAGGTACGATGTACGTGGTTAACCTGGAAGAAACCGAGTCATATGGGCACTCGAGTCTGATGGTATTCTCCATCGCTCGAGTTGCATCATGGCACCAAGTGGAGGGACATCGGGTTTACCATACTAATCAAAAAGTAGGGGTATACGGAGAACATAGTAAGTCCGGAGGAATTAGAGTGTAGCCTACGTTGCACTCTGGGGGGCAACGCAGGTTAACTTGGACTTAGAGGATCGATGGTACACTTGGGTAGTATGTTGATTGAGTCTAAGTTGGAAGACATGAACCCTGGTCCCTGAAGGTTCCACCTTATCCATATTATGTACGATCCTTGTATTATCTTCTCGAAACACAAGACGTAGTTAGAGGAAGCGAGAAGTCTAAGCCTACACTCCGTGAGTGCTTCACACTAGTGCACGGTAGATGCGTAACTACGTGTGTGCACTAAGGGGAAACCCTAGGTTAGTGCAGAGACACTTGTAGCAATTCCTTGCCATAAGTGGACTCGGCCACATGGGTACGATGCACCCGGACATGTTGCGAGTTGACTAGTTGACTTTACTTGGGACACCATACAGGAAGCTCAGAGAATAGTGAAATCATTAGTGCACTTCACTTATGTGTGCCTTGCAAAGTTTTGCACACGAGGAATGACCAACTAGTGACATAAGGGCGTTTTGGTCATACATGCGCCATTATGCACTAGGGGGGCCAGCCCTAAGTGTTGGTAGACTGGTCAAGGTCAGCCCCCTTTGTTTTAAAAGGTTGTTGCCTTCAATGAAGGGGCCGCTCATGAGGCATAGAAAATGGGCTGGTTTTGATCGTTTTCAAAAATAAGGAATAGATAGAGATAAATTAGAGATAAAAGAAGAGATAAAGGGAGAGGTTTGAATTAGTCAAACCTTATCCGTTAGAGTTTTATCCAAAGGATAGGGCAACCCTATATAAGAGCAATGGGGGAGAGGGGGGCCGGCCATGCATGATGCCTTTTGGGGGAAACCCTAGCTGCCCCTCTCTCCTCTCTTCTCCTCTCCTCTCTTGTCTCTCTCCCTCGCTTGCGCCATTGGATAGCGACTCGTCTTCCTTGCGTGGTGTTTCATAGAAGTAGAAGACTCGTCGGATAGAGGCACTCAGAGATCCATCGATGAGGTACCGTGCATCGTGCGAGATCGGGTGAACTAGAAGGCATCTTCCGCAAGCTTTTGCTGTCTAGAATCTGCATAGAAAATTAGTGATGTTTTTATGATTGTTGGAGCTACAGAAGTCCAAACAATATGAAACTACTTGAAAAAGGTGTGTCTCGAAATTCTCTACCTGTAGTCCAAAATTTAGCCCAATCGGAGTTTAAAGCAGAAAGTTATGGCCGTTGCACCGAAGATATATCAAGCAGATCCGAGCCCGTCTCTATCGACAAAGAAGAAACTTATCGCGGTGAAAGAATCTGCATGCTGTATGATCTCTAACATATAGATCTAGCATAGATAGAACATGCATACATGCTAGATTGTTCTCTCGCGTTAGATCGATGTTAGGGGTTCGCGTAGTTGCCATGCTAGATTCATACTCGCATATATAAATCGTTTCAATGAAAATTTTGATATATAGCGCACACTGCTCCTGGTCTTCGGACCTTCACTTTGCTTCCATTGCGGGTTTCTACCATGGATTTATTTTCAACAATAAACCCATTGTCCTTTCACTTGGTGTCATAATGTGACTCGAGCAATAGAGAATACCATCAGACTTGAGTGCTCATATGACTCGGTTCCTTTCAGGTTAACTATGCATGTAATACCTCCGATTACCCTACCGAGTAACCAGATCCAGTCAATAGTCCAACTGATCGATGACCACTAGGCTTGGGTTTATTATGATGTAATTCAGACCAAGGAACATATCTCCTATTAGGGATATGGATGGCCTATAGGAGTGGCACGTTAATGCGACATCAACCGGATACCCTAACATACCATGGTTTTTGGTTATATAACTAAATCTGCACATATGTGTGCCAAAGCACCATACACCAGGTTAGGCCACTAGTCATGGTTCCTCAAGATTTAGGACCGTTTTACTCTAAACAAAAATACAACTTAGTGCACCGGTGTCTGCTCATCGATCTGTACAATGTGTTAGATCCGTTAAGCCACAGACATTGTACCTAGTAATGACCATGATGGAGATACCTATGCTCTATCATCTCAACAACTTATCTTGATAGGATGACCAACCTTAGTCAGAGCTGCGAATGAATTTAGATTATATGGGACCAGTTCATTAAATCTCCCACTCAAGTGGACTACCATTTAGCCATAACTTTCTATTCTGTAATCAGAACACGTACTAAGGTATGTACCAAGATGCAATCCTAAGTTACTAGCCATATACAGCTAAACTATAGGTTTTTACGAGCTGTAGACCTTATTAATTCCAACAATCTCCTATTAGGCCTAACGAAGAAAAAATGATATTGAGCTCTGTAGCTTCTACATGGTGCCCAAAAGCTTTTGCAAGAATTCTCTCAAGAAATTAGAAACATTATCTACAAATGCTACCTCAGTTACTGCTACTTGTATTGTCTTCTAAAACTGTTGAATCAAGTGAAGTTTGTACATGATGGGTTTCTCCTTTTAATAATGCCTAGGATCTTTGGACCTTGTTTACCGCTCTTTTGTTGATACAATAGATGATTGAGCCTTTGGTACGCGTCCCAAGTTTATTAAAAAAAATTTGAGCCATACCACCTGCTATACTACCTTACACGTGACAACGTACTCAACCACTGTGGTAAAGTCTGTGATGCATTCCTGCTTCATACTCTACCAACTACCGCTTCTAATCCCAAAATAAAATCAATTCCTGAAGTTGATTATCTGGAACACACATCTAACTCAAAAGTCATACCTTGTGCATCCAATCAACATCAGGACCTGTGAAGTGTAAGCTAATTCATATTCCTCGCTTGTTAATGACTTATCAATATATCATTCGCACCAGTTCAGTAATCTGGATATAGGTTTGACTGGAACTGATTCATAATTCTCGCTACACAATAGATATCTAGTCTTATAAACCGAATATGGTTAGACCCTTATCTTCAAGCGTAGCTTGTGACAGCGAGAAAACCTTGCTCTGGTAATATCGAGTTATCTTGATTCCCAGACCATAACTCGTCTCACTATGGTCTTTCATATCGAATTATGATGACTACAAACCTCTATTGTAAACAACATTTCAACATTATTTTCAATCAGTAGAATGCAATTAACGTAGAATACTATATATGCCCTTATAGCTCTAGCACTTTTTTTATACCTACTTGGTGTATCGTCATTTTAATCAAATCTGTGTGAGCAGATTCCTTGATCAAAATAGATATTCCAACTTGGATGCTTGCATTAGTCCATAAATGGACCTTTGCAACTTGCATTCCAGATCTTCCTGACCTACTGACATAAAGCATGGGGCTACATCATATACATGTTCTATTTCCAAATCCTCGTTAGGGAATAACTGTCTTGACATCTATTTACTAAATCTCCTAACTATAATGGGTTGTGATAGATTAAGAGGATTCGAAAACGATTTAGGCATAACTACCGACGAGAAGATTTTGATATAGTTAATCCCTTCTCCTTTGGCAATGAATCTAGCTACTTAAGTCTTAACAAGAACGTTGGGCCGATCATCTTCTTATACACCCCCTATACGTAAAAGGGTGATGATGTAATAAGAGTCGAGATTGTTTCAAAGGACATTGATGCAAGCTTTGCTTCTATGGTCTTTTTCCAGTCAGAACTGTCAGAAGTTTCCACTGTTTCGACATAGCTCACAAGATCATCCTACTGAAACTTTGGATTAACTATCAAAGTTCTCTATAGTGTCTTTTAAGTCCTCTAATGATTCTTTCATAATAACGAGGTGGTGGTCGTATAAAGTGAATCATTTCTACAGTATATGGTATACTAGTTTTTGTATCATCTACTTTCACTACGCTTTTGAATGCATACTCTCTACCAGTACCTAATAGTTCACCCAGAACTACCTTACTGGTAAACTTATGGTCTATATTATAATCCTGATCTTGGTAGATGGTATTCACAGAAATGATTACCTTTCGAACCTCAAGATCGTAAAATAATCCACCTTATGCCTACTTAGGATAACCTATAAACAGATATACCTACGAGTTCATCTCCATCTCATCCTTCTTGTCCTTTCGTATAAGTGCAGGATAACTCTATATCTTAAGATACTATAGAGTCAGCTTTTGCTTAGATAATAGTTCTCTATGGGTTTGAGATACTGATTTAGATAAGAGATAGTTCCAGATATAAGCTACTAATTTAATGTACAACTTCACTAGAAGGTGGGTTGTACACTTGATAATATTCATCATACTACAGACCATATCTAACAGGGTCCAATTCCCTCTCTCAAAGACTTTATTTTGGCATTTGTACTTGGAGCATTTAACTGGGATATAATCCCATGCTCTCTCAAGACCCCATGGAACCCTTCCGATTGGTACCCGTTTTCTCGATTAAATCAAAGAGCCTCCTACCATCTGGACACTCTTGGAACCATAGATGTTAAAATTAACTAACACCAATACCTTAGTGGCCCTTTTAGTTATTCTGCCTGTAGATAACATTTACAACTCAAAAGTATCTCCGAGAAGTTTGTGAACAGAAACTCGGTATTTTATAACCTTTGAATTTATCCGAGCCAAAATATCTAAACCAAAGGGTCCACAATGAGTTAGCTTTTCGAAGGATTTAGATGAATTTAAATCAGACGATGTATCTGTCATAAGATCTACTTTTGAATTAGGTTTAAATACAAAGAAATCGTTCTGAACTATTTCTTTGGCAATAAGGATATCTATTCAGTTTGAGATATACATCGATGGTGCCGTCTAAAACTAAAAAACTTCCTTTAGGAGAAAACAAAATTAAGTCTATAAAGTTCAAAATCTCTGTTTCAAAAAAATTAAGATAATATTTTTAGTAGTTTCCGAAGCGGCTTATAGTATCAGTACCTATGTTAGGGCCATATCACCATTAAATAGCTTTTTGCTTTTCTTGAATATCTATAGACACAAAGTCCACTTTTCAAGAAGCAGAAGAACTGCTACTAGATAGTTACTCAACCCCTTCAAGAGTTGATGTCTACCTATCCTAAAATCCTGGGGCCTTATACAATCTTCCAGTACCCTCTTTACTCGTCATAACAGAAATACTTTCGTTCTTGACGTCATCAGACTTTGGAGTCTACTCCAGTTTCTGTACTGATATAGTTTTTAGTTTCTGATAAGTTACTCCTTTGGGCTCTTCTAAAGAAGGCCTAGGTTAAGCACTAAAGGTTTTACCTTTAATTTCGATCACATCTTTTGTCTCCTGAAAAGCTCTCAGAAGTTCTATGCTTATCATCTCTAGCTTGTTAAAGCTACAGTCTTTGACAGCGCCTTCGTAGGTTCCAAACAATTACGAGACAAACATCTTTCACCGCCTTATTATTTGGTACTATGTCTTTGGAATCTAGTTCGATATGGAACTCAAGTATGTGTTCCCGAATAGGAATACCCTTAGACATCTCAGTATCGATGAGTCTCTTTATTGTAAAGCGATAAGTCTACTGATTTTGCCTTTCAGACATCTAATAAAAGTAAAACTTTTCTTCAGAAGGCTCGACATATATTTGACTTGTTTCTAAAGAGTTCTCTGTAAGTTTTCTATAATATAGCACTTGTATATCTTCTCAGACTCTCGCTAGTCAGTATATACCATAGTCAGTGCCCTAGTGGCATTTGGACTCATTAGATCTGGTTCAAGAATATTGAGATTGACAACTAATGTACATTTACAACCCTAAGCATAAGCTCAGATAGTGTTTCTACTCTACGTAGTTAGAGACCCGATAGCTAATTTTCTTATAGGATAGTGGACAAGAAAACTATATAGTTGAATGAAAGAATGCAAAAAACTTATTTTATAAATTTTAAAAATAAGCTAATTATATTCAAATACGAATGCTACCCTCATAACAAAGACACCTCTATGGATTAACTAACCATATATACGAGATCTCGAAATCGGATATACAAGCCCGAGGGGGTAGTGTGAAACGTCATTCGCTCACACAGGTCTTTTCTTGACCCAATCTAAATCTGCTAACAATAGGCTCTGATAGATCATGGTTATCCTTTTTGCCAGTCCAACGTGATCCCCATGCGATGTACCAAAATCCTCATATCCACTTTGGATGCTTACTCACAAGATTAACTAAGTACAACTCAGGAGTTCATGGGGCCCTCACGAGGGTGGGAAAAACCCTTTTCTCCTGGCCCCGTAACTACCATATCCTGAAGAAGATCGCTAGGTCATCTACTATGAAAAAATATAACTCTCACTCGAGGGGGATGTTCAACTATGCTCTCCCTCCCAGAGACAAAGCAGTTGGATATAGAGGTCAAAGGATCTCAAAAAGTCCTCTTGCACATCTCTTATTAGAGTTGAGGGTTATTTTAATACAAATATGAGTGTAAACTAAGGTCACAATAATCAATACACTAAACCCTGGTCATATCGTGCTCCCACTAGGGTTTCAAGCCAGTCACAAAGCATTAATCAAACTCGGAGTATCATAGTCCATACCTTAAGTAGATTTCTTCACTAAAGGATCACATTACATACTCTGAGAACATCAATGCTCTGTAAAATCATTTATCATCCTAATGCTCTAGAGCCTAACCTAAGGTCAGATTGACAGGAAAGGCCTCCCACTACCATAGCTAGCGCGTTGATTATGAACTTAACAATTGATGTTATAGTAGATCTCTATCTCATTATTAGTTTCGATGCTAGACAAATAGCGACATTCGACAAGTCAAGCATCATCCTAATGGTGGTATAACCGAATATGATGAGTTTATACTATCATCAAAATTCAATTAGATAACAGACGTTATTAGTGGAATCCGATTCGAATAGGTCGCTTTGACCCAAAGGGAAAAAGGGCATCCATCTAAAAACATAGATAATCGAATTATCGCATCGGGGTTCTCTACAATAATATAAAAAACAAAATAAATAAACAACCTCATAATTGAATCAAGTTCAGAGTCCGTCCCCTGAAACTGACTAGCACATCACAGACTCTCTGTCTTATTCACAGGGTTCCTCGATTCGGTGCAAACCTCTCTATACGATCTTCTGGCACTTTCGCCCTTTGCCATCATCATGTATGCTCCGTTGGATCACCATCGCCTTCCAAGGTTCTGGTCATCCTCTAGTAGTGGATCTCCATAGTAAGTTATCATTCTCAATCTATAGCCGAAAAATATATAGTATGCTTCGAGGAAGTGCTCACTCGTATATAATTTCCTAGAAAGAGAAGGAAAACAAGCCTAACAAAAATCCTGGGAATCAAGGGTGGTTATCTTTCATCTCTTTCCTGACTACGATTCTAAAACCTATCCACATATAGAAAGTATATCTAGACATATGCTAGCATGGTGTCCGACCCCCGGTAGCAAGGAATTACACATCCAGATTATTTTAAAGCGGCGTCCTGCAAGAACAATTCATAGAATACACAATATCTACAATGTGCATGATTTACTTGTAAAAGTCCGATAGTGGCATATACTAATCATGCGCGCACATGACGATTTCGTAAGAAATATGAAATACACACCACTGGTATAGATTTGATACCAATTATTGGAAATAATCCTATAATAGAGGTCCGCAGCAGAAGCAAAGGATATGTCCAAAAACTATGGATGGTGTGAGTTACATATTAAAACTTTAATCGAAACGATCTACACGTGCGTGTATGAATTTAGCATGATAACTATTCGACCCCCTAACGTTGATCTAAGACGATAAAAAATCTAGCAGGCATACGTGTTTTATCTTTATACTAGATCTACATGTTAGAAGTCATATCTCTATGTAGGTTCTTTCACCGCGACAAATTTCTTCTTTGTCAATAGAGACGGGCTCGGATCTGCTCGAAAAGGCTTCGATACAACGTCTACAACGTTTGATTTCAAACTCCAATTGAGCTGAAATTTGGACTAAAGGTAGAGGACTTCGAGATGCAACTTTTGTAAGCAGTTTGAGGTCATTTGGACACCTATAGCTCTCACAGCAATAGAAATACCATGGATCTTCTGTGCAAAATCTTGACAACGTGAGAGTATGAGAATTATCTTCTAGTTCACCCAATCTCACACGATGCATGATATCTCATCGATGGATCTTTGAGTGTTTTATGAGACGAGTCTTCTCCGTATTTGATTCACCATATGAGGAAGAAGAAATGAATCTGAACCCATACACAAACATGAGAGAGATGAGAGAGGATAAGAGAGGGGAGATGATGTCTAGGGTTTATCGAGTTAAAACTCTGCCTCCCCTCATCCCTTTATAGAGCTGGTCCCCCCATACCTTGAATATGGGAGTTGTAGCCGACTTTTATTCTCTCTCTCCCCTTGCGTACACCAATAGGCCAGCCCCCTTTTGGGTCATATGGCTGGCCCCTATAGTCAAACCCCCTTAAGACCAACCCCCTTTTATTGAGCATACAACTCCTATAAGTTAGGTAGGGGCCGTCCATGCATGTCCCCTAGCACATAGGGCCGCCCCCCTAGCTCATGAAAAAATCTGGGTTTTCTAAGATAGCTCTATGATACTAGTTGATCGACCCTGTTGCGTAGAGACTCGCATGGTGTATTCACGTGGGAGTTCAATAGTGATATCACTATCCCTGGGGCCTAGTAAACTCTACTATTCGATTCGCAACATGTACCGGTACAACACACTCATGAAGAAAGGCCCACTGAATATAAAGGGTTGACTATGTGTGTCTTTGTACTACCCCGAGGTTGCCCCCTAGCACACCCACACACACACACGTATCTACTGTGCACTAGTTCAATGCACACACAGAGCATATTAGGGTTGGATTGATTACTTCCTCTAACTGTGTTCTGTAAAACGAGGAGATGGTTCAAGAACCGTACATAATATCGATAAAGTTGAACCTTCAAGGATCATGATTCATGGCTACCAACTTGGACTCAATCGATACACTACTCGAGAATACCATCGATCGTCTGAGTCCGAGTTAACTTGTGTGGCCACCCAGAGTGTAACACAGGCTGCACTCTAATTCCCTTGGACTTACTATGATCTCCTGCATACTCTTGCTCTATGCTTAGTAGTGGTAAACCCGTTGTTCCTCTACTTAGTGCTATGCCACGACTCGAGCGATGGAGAATACCGTCAGAATCGAGTGCTCATGTGACTCTTTTTCTTCCAGGTTAACTATATACGTTGTCCCTCCGATTACCCTACTGAGTAACCAGATCTAGTCAACAGTCCAACCGATAACCACCAGGCCTGGCTGGGTTTAATCTAACGTAAGTCAGACCAAGGAATATACCTCCTGTTAGGGATATAGATGGTCTACAAGAGTGGCATGCTGATGCGATGTCAGCCGGGTACCCCAGCACACCATGGTTTTGTATTACAAAACCAAACCCACATATATATGCGCCAAAGCACCACACAACTGGTTATCCTACTAATCATAGTTCCTCAGGGTTTAGAACCGTTTTACCCTAAGCAGAAATACAATTTAGTATACTGGTGTCTGCTCACTTATCTGTGTATTGTGTTGGTTTTGTTCGGCCACAGACACTATGCCTGGTAATAATCATGGTGGAGACACTCATGCTCTGTCATCCCAACTGCTTATCCTGATATGGCCACCAACCCTAATCAGAACTTCAAAAGAATTTAGGTTATATGAGACCAATCCATTAAGTCTCTCACTCGAGTAGACTAATGTAACACCCCGGTATTTTACGAATTATATCAACCCGTATAACACTGGGGTGTTAGAAAAAAAACTTAATATAAATTAAATCCAATCAAATATGGAATTAATCGAGCCTCTTTTATTCATAACCATGCATTATAATATAAAGGTTTGATACATGGCTTGAAATATAAAAGCCTAAAACTTAAATGCGACATCAACTCTTCACATTTCCGCTCCCACATCCTCATAGTATGGAGTGTAGAGCGGATCCTCGACTCATTCCAGTTCATTCTCTATTGGCTCTTCCTCTTCTCCTTGTCCTGTAGGATCAGTCTCTGTAGGGTTCATAACACCTATAGGGGGTGAGCCTAATCTACTGACTCACCTATTAAACCTAGTTCATTCATGGTAAGATAAATGTACTGAAGAAACAGTAAATATGACTATAAATAGTTATTAAAAAGACATTGATCACCCGATTTTCTTTTTGGACTCATCTAGGGTAGGAATCTCAAGCCTTACCCAGGTACATTTTGTCTCAACAAGGCTAGCCCCACACTTAGGATCTTTTAGTCACAAGACTAGGCTAGCCCCACACCTAGGTTACTTTTTGACCTCAGCCAGGGCTAGACCCATACCCAGGTTACTTTTTGGCCTCAGCCAGGGCTAGACCCACACCCAGGTTACTTTTTGGCCTCAGCCAGGGCTAGACCCACACCCAAATAAGTGATCAACACATCTTAAAAATTTACAAATCCATAGCATCCTACCATTATTTCAATAACATACACTTAGCAAGAATTAACTAGGTTTAGTCCCCTACCTGAAGAGTCGTATAATCTTTCTTCCGATGAAGATGTCTTAGCAAACTCACGACCTAAAATATATTGCTATATTTTATTAGTTTTTACATTCTATTTCTCATGGATTTGCCGGAAACCAATTCCGATGTGGATTCCTTAGGTTTGTTAATTAAACTAATTTATTTAATGCATTTTATCTTATAGGGGTATTTAGGTTATTTTTAAAATATTTTGAATTTATATTCATTTTGTAGGGTTTTTCATTCTGAAACCGTAGCCGCAGACGGAACTCAATTCGGAGTTCGTTTGCTCCCGATATGATCAAAATAGCCGATTCTAACGGAATTTTAATGTGTGGCCGGCCCTTAGTAAAAGGGGTCAGGTTGCTCTAAGCAATAGTGTTTTAGTTTGACTAATGTCAGGGTCGTTTTATCAGTTGGTTACTGGGCTTAATGGGCTTTAGCCCAGAAAATATTTAATGGCTTAATGGGTTTCGGCCCATAGCATATAAAAAGGCTTAATGGGCTTCGGCCCAGATTCCTAATGGGCTTTAGCCCAGGAATTTAAAACTAAACTTTGGCCTACCAGGTATAGGGGTGGCCGGTGGCAACCGGTGGCGGGCGACGGCAGGTACGGCGGCGACCGACGGCGGTGACGACCGGCGGGCGGCGGCAGTCGGCGGCGGTCAAGGGTGCTTGGCGGCGGCAGTCGACGACGGTCGAGGGTGCTTGGCGGCGGCGGTCGGCGGTAGCGGCCGGCGGCGACTGGCGGCAAACGACGGGGGTCGACGGTGGTCGGCGGTGGAGGTGGTTGGGTGGCAAAGGGGTTGGGCACGGGTTTCGAGGCTGGGGGCTTGAGTAGAGAACTCTATTGTCTAAGGGGGTTTTTATAGGCTCTTTCTGGAATACCAAAGGTCTTAGGGTCTTAACTGCAAAATGACCCATTATTTTATTCATTTAATCAGCTGAGCCTTCTCTCTTGACCGTTTTCGTTCGATCAGGAACCAAGGGTCTACGGTTTAGCTATCTTTTGATCTCCCCCCCTCACTATAAATATTTATTTTTCTGAAATATTGAATGTAAAGTTTTAAGGTTTTCTGGTTAGAAGGGAAAGAATTAAGATTTTATTGATAGGTCCCTACTTCAAAACCTTATATTGGTCATTTTTTTTTTCTTTAAATTTTAAAATGTTCTAAACGTGCTCAAAATGTAAAAGTTTGTATAGGGTTTTTTATTGTTTCGACGAGTCGGATGCAATGACATAGTCCGATTTTTATTTTGAATTTTGTATCAAAAATTATTATTATATTAGATTTAAATTATTAATATTTTTGAGGTGTTACATCTAACATGTAATAATGTCTCTATGTTCTATAATCAAAACACGTACTAAGGTATATATCAATATGCAATCCTAAGCTATTAATCATATATACCTAAACTATAGGTTTTTACAAGCTATAGACCTCATCAATTCCAACAGTAAATTTAATAGAACTCCCTCAATAGGGCTTTGTAACTTCCCAAAAACTTTGGCCTAGTCTACCATACACGTGCACAGAGGCGAGCTAGGCCGACTAAGTGAAGAACAAGCACGGGCTCGGACTGGGTCAAGGTCGCAGCTCGTGAGCTATATGGATGCGATTGGGCTTTTGTCCTTCTGGGTTCTCTTTGAGCTTGGATTTTTTTATTTCCCATATATATATTTTCTCTCTCAAAAGCAGAGAGTAAATGATAACCATTACAAGTAGAGAACAGGCAACTCTTGTAACATCTTCCATCATTGTGAGTCAATGTGTATCATTATATAGAGTTATAATTATTGGGATTAATGTGTCCTACATGCTAATTCCAGTATGATGACACTTGATTATGATCACATCACTAATACTCACACACCATATTGCATGAGATGCATAAATCCACTAGTTCATATTAGATAGTCATGGTGACTTAGGTATGTAGATGAGATCCACGTATAGGAAATATGAGTCACCGTACATACTTATGTAGGTTCACAGTTAGTTATTAGACTGGACACCTAGCTTGTAAAACTGTAATACACTGACCTTCTTCATAGGAGAGATGGTCTATCTCGACCATTGGTATGAGATACCAAGTATGTAGTGTTGATATAACCGAAATGCATCGAATGAAATCAAGAGAGGAAACTGGTCTTAGCAACTATTACTCAAAGGCCATTAAGACCTTTACTACTAGTTGTCTAGAACTATTATCCTAGAATATATTGTGAACCCTTAGTTTATTGTTTACCACTTTCACCTACCAAATAGTATCGTCTATCGCAGACCTAAACCTAGGTAGATTGTGTGGTTTACATTAGGCTTTAGAGAACACATGCAGTTTGTAGTAATTACATATTCCCCTAGAAGAACTAGGTATCTTATTGTGTGGCTCTTATAAAGGATTTAACACTATATCTGGTCAGCCGTACTCGTACTAAAATAGTAATCACAAAGTTTTGAAAAGTCAGGACTCATGTTGGTGAACTAATATAAAAGGGACAGTCGGTATTGATCTCAATTAGTTTCACGGACACCAGATTGGAAGGGTTCAAGTACAACATAGTAGGCAGGGTAAGTGTACTCGCATAATTACTAATAGACTTAGAGTAAAGCAGTGTCATAGTAGTGGTTGTAGACACTGTCCATTGGTATGGCCTAGGCCATGGCACCAGTAGGAGCCAAGATTATTACGGTCCCGAAGATTCCAACTAACAGCAAATGAACCTGATTCAGTACCATTAGGGTTTACTGATAGTGGGTAATACCACGGAGACTGGTAAACCTAGGGGCAAGTGGATAAGGATTTATAGCGTAGATTTACCTAAGCGGTTCCTTTATAGGACCCTCGCGCGATGGAAACCTAGTTTGATTAGGGTTTCTCAGTAGGACCCACTTAGTGGGCTCTAGGCTCGTAGAATAAAGATATGAACATTAAAGTGTAAAAGTTAATCATGCGTAATCTCCAGGTTTTACTAGAATCACTAGGTCTTGACTAAATTGAGTAAGTTGATATTCTTCGAAAAATTTATACGTGTCAATTAAGCACTAAGTTGAACCTCGGACATTCTAGGAGAAGTCATTACAGTCTAGTTAAATGGACTTTAATTATTTCCCTATATCGTAGGAGGTGCCATAAGTGATTCGGGATGGAATGCGACTCCATCTCCCTCTCTGGTCGATATCCTGATGGACTAAGGAGATAACCCCTGAATGGAGGAGTATCATCGTAATTATCCAAGGTGGATGTTGACAAATAATTATTAATTAATTATTTTATCTTATTGGTTGCCTAGTAGGACTATAAGAAGTCATGACACAAGTTAGGATTTGACCGCAGTCAAATTGGGCAAACAAGTGTACAAGCCTCTCTCGACTTAAATGGGTGCCCGAACCTATGGGTGCAACTTGGGTATTGTTAGCCGACCGCTATGGGTGCTACCCATGAAAAGTTTGGCCAAGGGATAAACCCTAGCCTAAATCTTCATATGGTAACATCTATAAGAGGTTATAAGGGAAGAGATTCAAATGATCTTTATCCCCTCTTAATAGGAAACCCTATTTGGGGATTTCAGTCTATAACTAATCCTAGTTGCCCCCCTTGACCCCCAATCAAAGCTAAAATCATGCCCCCCTCTCCCCTTGAGAGGTTCGGCTAAGAGAGAAAAGAATAAAAGAAAGAGAACGATAAAAAGAGAGAAGAAAGAAGAGAAGGAATAAAGGTCTTCCTCTCCTTCGGGTTTCCACACGTTGAATCCATTCATCTTCATTGAGCAATCTTTGTGAGGATCTAGGAGAAGGATAAGACTCCCATAAGTCTACCATTTTGGCTCATATGCGTGTGATAGGCGTTGAATAAAAGATGGTAGCGAGATTGTAACTTCATCTTCAACCTTCGTCTTCATCGGATCTACAACCTTTGGTATCTATAAGTGCTAAGAGGTAAACTTCTATTAATCCATAGATGATGATAGATATTAGAATTTATTATTTTGAGACCATGATAATTCATAATTAACTATTATCTTTTTATGGTGTGAATTTGGTTTTGATCAAATGCGAAAATTTCGCATCCCGACTTTTTGATGGATAGTTAGAACTCATTATATGCCACATTTTGAGTGGCGAAACACGCTTTCGCCGTATGCTCGGACTAACAATAACATCTGTAACATATGCATTAACTCGGGTGCATTACTCTCCCTGCTCATAACTGATGGTTTAGGAGCCTATTTAAGGGTGTCCAAGGATATCTCTTCACACAGATAAAATTTTATTCTTCCTCATTTTGTTATATATGTTGCACGTTTGGAGTGCTATGGTGCTGGTCTCTGTCCTAGTGCTAGAGCGAGGGGCCTGTTTGTTGTTGAACACTAGAGAGCTTTCGTCAAGAGGCCGGAGCATATGTTGTCGACAATGAATCAAGCTTTCAGAGCATTGTGTCCTTTCATGAGCCTTAACGTCTTCTTCAATCCGATAAATTTTAGGGTTATTTTGACTGTCCCCCAAATTTTGCCCAGAATTAGACTTTACCCCCCATATTTTCATTAATTAGACTTTACCCCCCAAAACTAGCTCTTTCGTCAGCTCACGGAAAAGAAATAAAGTTTTGAGGGGTGAGCTGACGGAGCAGTTAGTTTTGGGGAGTAAAATTTAATTAATGAAAAATGGAGGGTAAAGTCTAATTCAAGGCAAAATTTGGGGGGCAAAGTCAAAATAATCCTAAATTTTATTCACTTTCTCACCTCCAACCTCCTTGCTGCTATGCCTAGAGAATAACCTTATGATCCCTAATCCTTAGTTAGCTTGTTTGTTCCCTCACTGCGTTCTAAACTACATATATTCCATCTTTCACTAGTTGATTTTGTTATCATGCAACCTTGATAAATTCCAACAATGCTAACCTTCTCTCATCTCTTTCCATTACAGAGCAAATTGGGTTTGGGCCAAGTTGTGGCGATACAGATCCGACCACCCTCCTCTACTCCAGCCCTGGCCACCCTTTTCCTTCACCCTCACCTTCACCCCGGCCACCTCCACATTAACCTTTTCCACCCACCGGGATGCAGGGGGCGTATTGGGCGGCGTTGCAGCTGCTGCTGACGGGATGGGCATGCCATCTTGAGTGCTCTCTCTCTCTCTCTCTCTCTCTCTCTCTCTCTCTCTCTCTCTCTCTCTCTCTCTCTCTCTCTCTCTCTCTCTCCAGCAGGCTGTGATGGGGTTGATAGTTGTGATGGCCATTGATGATGGTGATGGGGGTGCGCTCGACATAGGGCTGTGATGGGGTGTTTGAATTCAAATTTGAGGGGGAAAGAAAGTGTGGGGTTAGGTGCTTTCACACCATTTGAGGGGATGTTTGAATTCATATTTGAGGGGGGAAGGAGATGAATCTTAGCCCTTAGTTGCACCTTCCCCTCCAAATGAATTAAGTGCCACTACTTACATCCCCAACTTATCCCTCCATCATTCCTATGTTATAGAAGTTTACTAGTAAGAACCCTGGCAATGCTCGGATGGCCTTGATGCACGTCTCTTGGTGCAGGCGACATCACAACCGTCCGAAGAAACATTCAATCATGAGTGAGTGTGATTCACTTGTGTATGTGAGAGCGAGGGTAGTTAACATCAAATGACCATTAAATATCATTAAATGAGTATTTATCAACATTATAGTGGGTTTTAATAGGATTTATGAGAGAACTGTGTTCACACACAGAAGAAGGATTTAGGCTCTTCAAAAGAAGTTCACGTGTCATAACGTGGAAAATAGAGATTCCATTTTAATGTTATACTATTAGATATAATGTTTCTTAGACTTAATTGTCTTCCTAGGTGGTGATCTACTAGTATCGATTTTGTGGAATCACGTTTTAGGTATTCAAACAAGTCCATGTCTACT
This sequence comes from Chamaelirium japonicum, assembly GCA_947650365.1. Lineage (NCBI taxonomy): Eukaryota > Viridiplantae > Streptophyta > Magnoliopsida > Liliales > Melanthiaceae > Chamaelirium > Chamaelirium japonicum. Next base: position 31,891,533 of record OX393559.1, read on the forward strand.
CCCTTAGCTTAGGCTCGAAGGGCCCAATACATCCAGCTAGGTTTCACTTCCACAAAACCGATCGTGCTTGGCCAACCAAATTTCGGCCCGGCATGACCTAGCCCTGCCCTATTGACAGCCCTAGCATCATACAATGTAAGGGCAGAGTTAGCTAGGGCTTTGAGCTGGACCGAGCCCGAACATAAAAGCCCAACTATGTTATGGACTGGGTATGGACAATCACTAACCCGGCCCAAAGTTTGAACCACAGCCCGAGTTTTTTTTTTAATTTCTAAGTACTAAATACATAATTTTTAAAACGTCCACTGGACAAAATATCGATGCTTCGGACTTTTGGAGCATTAGGTATACTAGTAAGAAACCCGGGCAATGCCCGGATGAACTTGATGCACACCACTTAGCAAAGACATCACAACCGTCCGAATAAGTGTGCAATCTTGAGAGATTACGATTCACTAATCCAAGTTTGATTCACTTGTTAGAGAGAGAAAAAGATATTAATAATGAATTTTTTAATTAATATCAATTGATTATTAAATACAATTGTATGGGGTATTTATCATCTTTATATTAGGTTCTTAATGAGATTTATGAGAGAACCACGTTCACACATGAGAGAAGGATTCTGATTTTTTAAAGTGGTCCACTTGTCATAGAAGGGAAGAAAGGACTCCATTTTTGTCATCAATGTCCGAATGAGCTTAATGCATGTCATTTGGCACAAATGACATCACTTGTTAGAGATATATAGTAACATTAAATCCCTTTGAATGAGTATTTATCATCTTTATGGTAGGTTTTTAATAGGATTTAAAAGAGAGCCGGGTTCACACATAGAAGAAGGATTCTAGTTCTTTAAAAGACGTCCACGTGTCACAACATGGGAGAGAGATATAATGCATAGAAGAAAGGACTCCATTTTTGTCATCAATGTCCGAATGAGCTTAATGCATGTCATTTGGCACAAATGACATCACTTGTTTGAGAGATATAGTAACATTAAATCCTTTTGAATGAGTATTTATTATCTTTATGGTAGGTTTTTAATAGGATTTAAAAGAGAGCCGCGTTCACACATAGAAGAAGGATTCTAGTTCTTTAAAAGACGTCCACGTGTCACAACATGGGAGAGAGGCTTCAGTTTTAGTATATAGTATAGATACCGCATCACACATGCCGGCTTAATTTAGGCTGGGTTTGGGCTTGGGCTTTATAAAAAATTTTCGGGCCGGATTTAGCCCAAGCCCGAAAATTTAAATTTGGGTCCGGACCGGGTACGTGCCCACACTCATAAATTTGGGCCTGTTCTGGGCAAAGGGTGGCCGGACTAGAACCCAGCCCATTAACAGCCCTATGTAAGTGAGGTCAACAAAGCTTGGCCTTTCTTAATCCGAGGAACAATCTGGATACAATCACAATCCCATCCAGTGTGAGGGAAAATTTTCAGCACATCCTGCGTACGCTACTACAGCGGGGCCCACTGCGAGTCAAGAGAACTGGGGTAGCAGGCCCCCTAGTACTCGTGCTGGCTCTAACAACGGTTGCAGCGTACGCAGGATGTGCTGAAAAGTTTCCCCGTGACGTGGACCCGCTGCCAACCAGTTTATTTAAGGGTTATTTTGACTTTGCCCCCCAAGTTTTGCCATGAATTAGACTTTACCCCCCACATTTTCATTAATTAGACTTTACCCCCCAAAACTAACTGTTCCGTCAGCTCACCATCTAAGAGAAAGGTTGAGCTGACGGAAAAGAAATAAAGTTTTGGAGGGTGAGCTGACGGAACAGTTAGTTTTGGGGGGTAAAGTCTAATTAATGAAAATGTGGGGGGTAAAGTCTAATTCAAGGCAAAACTTGGGGGGCAAAGTCAAAATAACCCTTTATTTAAAGACGATCGAATCTGCTCACTGTTGCTTTCAATCCATGCCGGCTGTTCTTCTCACTTAGTCAATCTCTGCCCGCTCGGAAAAAAAAAATGGTCTCTCTCTCTCTCTCTCTCTCTCTCTCTCTCTCTCTCTCTCTCTCTCTCTCTCTCTCTCTCTCTCTCTCTCTCTCTCTCTCTCTCCTGATCTTCTTCTTGTGTTTTTATCTGTAGCCTTGTTGGAATACTTGCGAGCCATCCCGACCGTGTGGCGCCGCTGGATGCGTCAACGCCCCGCATCCACCAAACTCCATGCCCAGCCACCATGGCCGGAGCTCACAGGGCGGCCCTTTCCCCCCGCGGGGAGGTGGCGGCCACGAAGGAGAGTCATCTTGGTATCGCGGCAACGCCCGGATCGGAGTGGGCTACAGCTCAGGCGGAGACCTCAGCATGGAAGTCCATTCGGACGGGGTGATCCGGGGGCACCAGAGCATACATCTTGGCGCTGGGAACCGTGCCGGACGGGACTTCCGAGCCCGGGTCGTGGGTAACACGGTGGACCCCACCCATGAGCTGCGGATCGGAGTGGGGAACGTCTCCGGTGGCCGCAGCGACCTGCTCGTATCGCAGAATGATCTGAGGGGCAGCCACGGGAGTGTGGACATCGGAGTGGGGAGCTATTCAGGTGGGACCGTCAACATCGTCGTCGCCGGAAATCGGTGGGGGCAGGCTCCGCACCCCCCGGACGGCGACCAGATGGGTCATGGTTACTTCTCGAGAACATGGCGGTGATCACCTGAGTCGCGTGGCAACCCTAACTTCATAACTTGATGAGCTTTGGCCGGGTTTTCTTTGGGGTGTTTGTTGTCTCTTAAGCACGGTTTGTACATTCTTCTTTTTTTAATAAATCGATAGGGTTCGAGGCCGAGCTCCCCCGCCCCACCCCCCCTCATACACTTAGAGGGATTTATTATATATATATATTTTTGATGAAGTTGCTTTACTTTAAAGTATGAGGACTGTCGGAGTTTGGCTCAGTTTCAGCTAGTACAGAGCGCGAAAGAAGACTCGACGTGGAGGATCTGGGCATGCTCGTCAGCCAGTTGGCACTTTGGGCGCCAAGTTTGTGGTGCCCGGTCACTGACGGGCGCCAAAGGCTCGGGTTGGTGCCTTGGGCTCCACTTCTGGCGCCCAGGGCGCAGATCTCGCAATGGTTTTCGGTGCTCCAGGTCGATGGTGCCCTAGGCGCAAGGCACGAAACGTGCACATATAGGACCCGCAATTGCATGATTTATGGGGGCTTTAAATAGGGTTTTCACCCTAAGTTTTGAAATTAAAGATGATGTACGTCATTGTGTTTGACGACTGATTTTAGAGTCTTACTTCGGATTTCTCCATTGCGGTTTAAGAGACGAAGAAGATCGGGGATCAAGATAGGAGATTGGTTTCCTTGAGATCCGGTGGAGGTGAGGAAGAAAAAGAGGGTTGTAAACTCTTATGTTCTAATTCCATTGCTCCATGACGATGACTGACACCCATAAGGGTAGAGATTTTCAAACTGTGTGAATAAATCTCTTTGTGTCATGTAGATTTTTTTTTTGTCATCTTTTTTCTGTGATTGATGATTGTTGTCGGTGAATTCGATCATTCTCTTCGGATCGTCGGAGATCTGAAAACCCAAAATCGCTTCCACAAGCGTGAGGCGGTGAATCGAGACCTCGTATGAGGTATTCCATGCCAACAACTGGTATCAGGGTCAAAGTTTTGGAAGGTTTTGCATACGTCAGATCTATTAGAGATGGCCGAAGAGAAGACCACCATGGGTAGCATAAAGATTAATCTCAAGCCGTTAGATGGGAAGACCAATTTTATGCTATGGCAGAGAAAGATGAGAATATCTTGATACAACAAGATCTCCTCATGTGTATTATGGGAAAAGAGCGTGCACCGAAGGAGATGACGAATGAAGACTGGTCGAAAGAAGATCAGAAGGCGATGAGTTCCTTTGAGCTTCATCTATTAGATGAGGTCATGTATAGTTTTATAGAGGAAACATCGACTAAAGCTACTTTAGATAAGTTGTAGTCGCTGTACATCAGAAAATCCCTCTCGAACAGATTGTTTTTGAATGATGAATTATATGATTTACATATGGATAAAGACGGGGATCTGATGAAATACCTGAACTGGTTCAATCGGTGTATTTCAGATCTTCTGCGGGTAATTAAAGGTAAACTATGAGGAAGACAATAAGGCACTGTGCTTGCTACAATCTCTTCCACCGTCCGACAAGCACTTTTCGGACCACCCTAATGTTAGGTAAGGAGACTCAAGTTTGAGGAGGTCGTCCATGCAATCATCTCCTATGTAAAGATATGCAAGATACGGGAGAAGATGTGAAGGGTGCAAGACTCGTGATGAAGAGTTCTCATGAGCACTGGAGCCGATCGAAAGACAGGCATGATAGAAGCTAAAGTTGGGATAAGAGCTGATTGATGTCTAGAGGACGATTGAAGAATTTAAATAGCTTTCATTGCAGGAAGAAAGGTCATATCAAGAGGTATTACTTTGAGTTATAAGACGAGATGATGGAGAAGGAGAAAAAGGCGAAAAAATCTGACACAACGGGTGTTATTTTGCAAAACAACAATGGAGAGCTGATTTCCGCATCCTCAGGTAACTCTTCATCTCAAAGGATCCTTGATAGTGGTTGTATATTCCATATGTGTGCAAACATAGATTGGCTCGACACATATGAAGAGAAAAATTATGGTGAAGTTTTTTTGGGGAACAATGCCTCCTGCAAGGTGGTAGGCTTGGGAATAGTAAGATTGAAGATGAACGACGGTATGATTTGTTCACTCGGAATCATAAAGCACGTTTTAGCTCTCGAGAAGAACCTGATTTCTTTGGGTTCTCTAGATACAAACTGGTATGCATACTAATCGGGTGATGGAAAGATCAAGGTTACTAAAGAATCACTTGTGATGATGAGAGGAGAGAGACAGGTGAATAATATATATAAACTGTCAGGAAGCACAATCTTGGGTGGAGCGACAGTCCTCACAAACGTTAGTTCAGAACGAGATGCGACTTTGCTAGCTATGGCATCAGAGGTTAGGCCACATGAGCGAAATGGACTATAGGAACTATACAGAAGAAAGCTACTGAAAGGTGTAGACAAGTACAAATTAGAGTTGTACCGATTATGCATTATGGGGTTGTAGTCCAAGGTTTCTTTCAAGTTGGCTTCTATGGAGAAAATAACGAAAGGCGCTCTTGACTACATTCACTCCGACGTTTGGGGACTGGCTCTGACTCATTTGCATGGTGAAGCTCGGTATTTTGTCACATTCCTGGATGATTACACACAAAAGGTTTAGGTTTACTTTATGCATGAGAAGTCCGAGATGTTTGATAAATTCAAAACCTAAAAGGCAGAGGTGGAAAACCTAATGGGAAAGAAGATCAAGTACTTGAGGAGTGACAACTGAGGTGACTGCAAAGATGAAAAGTTTATAGAATTCTGTCAGCAGGATGGCATTATCAGCTGCACTTGAAGGTGAAGAAGATCCCTCAATAGAATAGCGCTACAGAAAGGATAAACATGACTCTTATGGATAAAGAGAGTTACATACGAGTGCACACAAATATGACCAAGTCCTTTTGGGCAGAGTTGGTTAACCATGAGTGCTATTTAGTTAATCGACCTCCCTCGAAGCTACTGGATTCAAGTATGCGGAGGAGGTGTGGTCTGAAAAAGATATGGATCTTTCCATGATAAGGTGTTCGGATACAAGACATTCGCTCTCATCCCGAGCGAGGAGAGGAATAGGTTAAAGCAAAAGTTATAGGTGTGCCTATTCCTAGGCTTTGAACTAGAAGTAAAGAGCTTCAAGTTGTGGGATCCGAAGAGCCGAAAGAAGATTGTCAGCAGAGACATTATCTTTGACGAGACGACCATGTCTATGGTAAAGATGAAGACTGATGCGTTAAAATCTAGTATGGTAGAGAAGACTACTACAGAGGTTCCGATTATCTTGAGAGATGTGGGTCATAAAATTAAGGATAAAGCATGGCACATCCGAGGGTGATATACGTAGATGAGCAGCAGCAGGTGGAGATATCGTCAGAAACTCAGGGCGGCTCAGGTGGAGCCTACAGGCACGATTCTGAGAAAGTCGAAGAGGACCTTCAAGCCACCTTAGATATATGGTTGGGATGATGAGGCTTGCTATGCCTTTATCATCAATAAAGATGATCCAACGAGCTATGATGAGGCTACAACGAGCAGTGAAGGGCAAGGCTAGATGAAGGCTATAAAGGATAAGATAAGCAGTCTCCATAAGAACCCCGTTTGGGAATTAGTTCTAAGGCCCAAAGGAAAGAAGATCATAAGTTTCAGATGGTTTCTTAGGAAGAAGGAGGGTATGCAGACACATTTGGCTGCAAAGGGGTTCGCTCAGCGGGAAGGAATTGACCATGAGGAGATCTTCTCTCTTGTAGTCAAGTATACCTCCATTAGACTGCTATTGACTCAAGTTGCTCATCACGATATAGAGCTAGAGCAGATGGATGTGAAGATGATATTTCTTCACGGGGATCTCAATGAGGAGATCTACATGTCACAGCCGGATGAGTTTTTTGAAGAAGGCAAGGAGAACCACATGTGTAGACTGAAGAAGTCAATCTATGGACTACTCAAGCAGTCATCCAGGTAGTGGTACAAAAGCTTTGACTCATTCATGGTACAGATCAGTTACTCGAGGGGGATGTATGATTGTTGCATTTACATGCACACCTTTGAAGGTGGAGAGGCTGTGACATTGATGCTCTATGTCGACGATATACTCATTGCATGTTGTGACATGAGAAAGATAGTCGAACTCAAAGAGATGCTAAGCATGGAGTTTGAGATGAGGATCTCGGGAATGCAAGGAAGATTCTCGGTATGAATATTATGAGGGACAGAAAGGTCGGGAAGATCTTGTTATCTCAAAGAACCAATATCCAAAAGGTTCTTGAGAGGTTTGATATAAAGGATGCAAAACTAACCTCTACTCCATTGGCTTCGCACTTCGCTTTAAGCAAGAGGCAGTGTCCTACTACGGAGAAGGAGATCCCAGAGATGCAGAAGATACTGTATGTTAGTGCAGTAGGATGTCTAATATATGAGATGGTTTGCACGATGCCGGATCTGGCACAAGCAATGAGCGTCATGTCCATATTCATGTCAAATTTAGGGAAGGCCCATTGGCAAGCCGTCAAGTGGATCTTAAGGTATTTGAAGTACATTGCAGGTAAAGGGATCCGGTTTGCGAAGAAAAATGGAGATTTCAGTATCATGGGATATTCTGATTTTGACTACGTAGTGGATCTTGACAGGAGAAGGTCTACCATAGGATAAGTGTTCACGTGTGGAGGAGGACTAGTCTGCTAAAGGTCTATGCTATAGTCGATGACGTCGTTCTACACTACCGAGGCAGAGTACATGGCTCTGACAGAGGCCGCAAAGGAGGCTATCTGGTTGAAGGGCCTAGCTGGCGATTAGGATTGAGTCAGAGCTCAGTTACGGTACAGTGTGATAGTCAGAGTGCGATTTGTTTGGCGAAGAATCCAGTATTCCATAGGGCTGACAATTTCGGACCCGACACGTCATATCCGACATGAAGTTAGCGGGTCTGGGTCAGGGCTAAATGCGTTCGGGTCGTAAACGGGTCGACACAATAGACCCGTTTAATAAACAGGTCGGGTCCGGGTTTAGGGTCTAGACACAGTAGACCTGGGAGGACCTGTTTAATATTCAACAGGTTGTGTCGGGTCTACTCGCAATCCGATACTGTAATATCGGGTTATCGGGTTTATCAGGTTAGGTCGGATCGAGTCGGATTGGGTCAACTGAATAAACCTATGTGGTAAACGGGTCTTATCGGGTCTACCCATTTATAAATAGGTCGGGTACGGGTTTAGGATCTAGACACGATTAGTTAAACGGGTCGAGTCCGGGTCTAGGGGTTTTGGACACAACCCGAAACTAGACACGACACAAACCCGACCCATTGCCACCCCTAGTATTCCATGCAAGAACAATGAACATAGACATCAAGTACCACAGGATCAGAGACTGACTGAACGATGGTGAGATCGAGGTGGAGAAGGTCCACACGAATGAGAACGCTTTATATTTTCTCATAAAGTCGGTCATCAGGGAGAAGTTTGAGCACTACTCAAGCATGCTCCAACTTATCTCCTACTAGCATAGTGGAGAATGCACATCGCCATCTGAGGTGTGTTGGAGGCGAGTTGAGACTTGCCAAGGTGGAGGTTCGCTGGAACAGGAGCATTGGCCGAAAGTTCACCAGGTGGAGTTTGTCAAAGTTTGGCTCAGCTTCAGTGAGGACGAAGCGTAAAAGGAGGCTTGGTGCGGAGGATCTGGGCGTGCTAGTTAGCTAGTTGGTGCCTTGGGTGCCAAGTGTGTGGTGTCAGGTCACTAACAGGCGACACAGGCTCGACTTGGCACCCTGGGCACCACTTCTAGTGCCCAGGGTGCATATCTCACGACGGTCTTTGGGGGTCCTGTTTGATGGCACCCGATGGCGCCAGGCATGCAACGTTCACTGGTTGGACCCGTGGTTGTATGATTTGCGGGGGCTTTAACTAGGGTTTTCACCCTAGGTTTTCAAAGACGTTGTCATTGTATTAGACGGCTGGTTTTAGGGTCATGCATGATTCAGGCTTCTCCATTGCGGTTTTAAAGACGAAGAAGATTAGGGATCGAGATAGAAGATTGGTCTCCTTAAGATCCGGTGGAGGCGAGAAAGAAGAAGAGGGTTGTAAACTCCCACGTTCTAATTCCATTGCTCCAGGGTGCTGACCAACACTTGCAGAGGTTGGGATTTCTGAACTGCGTGAACAAAACTTTTTGTGTCGTGTGGCTTATTTTTTTTGTCATCTTTTCTCTGTGATTGAGGATTATTGTCGGTGGATTCGATCATTCTCTTTGGATCGTCAGAGATTCGAAAATTCTTGATCGCTTCCGTGAGCATGAGGCGACGGATGGAGACCTTGTCTAGGGTATTCCACGCTAACAAGCCTAAGTTTGTTATAATTTAAATATTTTAAGAATGGACTTTAAACTAGGGGTGCAACTCGGTTCGGTTCGATATGGTTTGCCCATAAATCGAAACCAACCCAACCAGGGTCGTGTTCCAACTTTTCTAATTCGGAACTGAACCATTAACATGTGAAACCAAATCAAACCAACCCATGAAAAATTTGGATTGGTTCGGTTCTAGAAGATTTTTGCTAAAATAATAAAATCCATACTACCAACATCAAATTATGCATGTCATACACATCATAATAGTACATAATCAGCCTAAAAAAAATTAATATTCATAAAAGTAGAAAATATTACTCATCAATTTATACTTAAGAGGCATTCTTGGCTATCTGAGGTTGATGGATGTTTATCTTGCTACTCTTCTAGATTTTTACCAGACAAAAGCTTAGCCCAATTCTAGGGGTGCAACTCGACTCTATTCGGTTTTCCTCCAAACCGGAACCAACCCAATATAGGGTCGGCTCCAATTTTCCTAACTCAAAACTGACCCAATTAAGATATCTAAAAACTAACACAACCCGAACCACTGGTGTCGGTTTGGTTCGGTTCTCGGTTTGACCCAAACCAAGTTGCAGACCAACTTTGAACTACAAGGAACAATTTTGATGGACCAGTTGGAATCCGAAGACCTTCAAAAGGTATATTAATTCTTTCTTTATTCCACTGGTTGACCTTCAAATTCAAGGCACTGGTTGGAGTTGCTTGAGTGTGTTTGGTTGCTGATAAAACACAGAAAAAGAAAATAAATCACTAGTTTTCCTGCAAACCTATATGTTTGGTTGACGGAAAAGGGTGGTCTTTACAGAAAATTATTTTTTCATAGAAATTGGTTTTCGTCAAATGGTCAATAATGAGATTTATGAATATTTAATATGAATACAACAAAGATATTATAGCATATGTCAAATATTTAATCCTTATCTTTTCGAATATTTATTTGGCATATGTGAAATATCTTAGATTGTAGCGATGCATTGACTTTTAGATTGATAGCTACGAACAAAAAATGCTCAAATATTAATATTGATTTAATTAGACTAAATTTTAATTAGATGCAAAAAAAATGGGTGACATAAAAACTTTCAAAAAGATTAAGTATATGTTTAGATTGTTAGAAATATAACACTATGCTAATCATGCATTAATGACTAATAATGATCGAAGTAAGTTCCAACATATATCCTTGTATATATCTTACTTGAATAAATAGGATAATTATCAAATCTATAGTTCCTAAATGATTATGATCTTAAGAAAGCAAGATTAATTCTAATTTACAAATAAGAAAAATCTGAACTAAAGAGTTAAAAGGAGCCTATTTCGTCGCACCGTACAAGCATTGTTCTAAAAGTCGACTGCCCATTGTGTGCGGATCTCCCAACAATGACTAGTAGACATACGACGACTCAGTCAGTAAGCTTTCCTTCTGATTGGCACAACTTAGAGAAAGTGTCCAGCGAACCCCAATGGAACTTTCAGGAACTCAATAATTTTTCAAAGATCAAATTGTAGAGAGTAACGAGAAAGAGATAGAATTTCAAGAACCAAGTACAATTCGCAATTGTAGTACCGAAGCCATTGGTCTCGGATAAGATTTATAATCACAGCCCTTGTGACCGTTTGGCAGCCATAAAACCCAACCATAACGTATAACCGTTGCACAGTTGATTTGCAGCATACCTGTGTAATTGCTATACATTACACAACCTTTGGGTGGTGTACGTTTTTTAAAAACAAAAAAGTCAACAAGAACATATTACATATGAAGTCGTCAGTGAAATTTTTAGACATAATATTTCAATCGACAGAAGAACACATAACATATATCATGACGCTAACTTTTGTGGTACCTCATGGAGAGAGGCCATGCAAGTAGAAATAGCTTATATCTTATTATCATTTGCAATAATAAATTTATATTTGATTGTGTAACATCAGGGCACCAAATCTATATAACAAGGGACATCGATTTTGTGCTGACTAGACTAAACGGAACAAAAAAAACTTACTAGGACAAAACAGAGCAAGCTGACTAGACAAAACTCTCCCGCGCACGCAGTCATAGCTATTCTCTCTCTCTCTTCCCCCGATCTCTCTCCCTGTATCTCTCTCTCTGTATCTTTCTCTTCCCCCTATCTCTCTGTCTTTCTCTCTTCCCTCGATCTCTCTCTCCTCGTCTCTCTTTCTCTCTGTCTCTCTCTCTCTCTCTCTCTCTCTCTCTCTCTCCGATCTCTCTCTCTTCCCCACGGTCTCTTTCTCTCTCCGATCTCTCTCTCTTCCCCACGGTCTCTTTCTCTATCTCTCTCTCTCTCTCTCTTTCTCCGTATCTCTCTTTTTCTATCCGATCTCTCTTTGTCTCTTTCTCTCTTTGATTTTCTTTCTCTCTCTCTCTCTCTACATGTCTCTTACTCTCCTCCCTCTAGAAAGATGGCAATCATCTCCAGTCTGGTTTCTTAGATTTTCTCTTCCTCGCGATCTCTAGCTATACCTAAATGTCCCTCTCTCTCCCTCTCTTAATCCTCTTCCTATACCCGTCCATAATCGATGCCAATACGAGCCCACCTGATCCCCCCTTGAAATCTCTCTATCCCTTACCCGCATACAGACAATCACAACCGTCCCATGCAAACTTCCACCCGAATCCAGCCTGGCAACCCATGCATGATGATCCCCTCACAAATCTCTCTCTCTCGCTTAACTTTCTCTCTCTAAATCTCGCCTCTCTTTCTTACCCAATAACAGCTGTCCCTGCTATACCCCATGCAGAAATCCCGTTCCCTCCTCCTTCTTTCTCTCTCTTAAATCATTTACAACTGTCCTTTGCACCCCATATGATCCCCCTCTCGGATCCTCATCGCGAGATCCTCTCTTTAAACCCAATACCGCTCATAGCTCTCTCATCTCTTTCCTTATCTGACCCTGACTCCAACTCATCCGCAATCCGATATCCCTCATCAGATCACATCTTTCTCTCTCTCCTTCCCAATATTCTTCTCTCTCTCTCTCTCTCTCTCTCTCTCTCTCTCTCTCTCTCTCTCCTAATCTCAGTCGTTCCCTATCTCCCGATCCATGTAGTCGTCCGAGGCGCAGCCTTTCAATGTTTTGAGAAATGATCTTTCAATTGTGAAACAGTTGATGATCATATGGCTTTTTTTGAGGCAACCTATTACTAAACACGTAAGTCTACAAAAGTCACAAAACTAGCAGAACTGCAATTCGGTGAAGACAACGGCCCTACGAGGAAATGGGTGTCCCTATGAATGCCGTTTTTGTCGTCGAAAGTGTTTGGTTGCCGAAAGCATTCAGGTGTGTTGCCGCCGAAGGCGGCCCGCTGCAGTGCCGACAGGCACATGCATGCACTAGTATTTATATATGTGAAGTATGTATTACATAAGTTATAAACATGTTTATAATATATATGATGAGGAATTGTTCAACGGATAGCTACTGAACAATTCCACACCATTGTCAGTGTTTAGGAGCCACTAATATGGTGTGGAATTGTTCAGTGCAACGTGATAGCTATTGAACAATTGTACATCATATCGGTCGATAGGATTGACACGTTTCTAGAGGGGTTAAGGAGGAGAAATAAAAGATGATTTTTTTTTTTGTGGGGAGAGGGATCGGTTGCAAGGGACCAGCGGAGGAAGCGTTGGGGTGCATGTGATTGGCGACTCCAAAGGTACAAGCGGTGGTGGCCTTGTCAATAGTTTAGGAAGACATCGGAGGTATGTTGGACACAATGTTTTCAGACCCGGACCGGATGTTGACCCGGTTTGAGGCCCGGGTCATGGTTCTCTGGTTCAACCGTTGGGTCAATTGGCTGAGCCGATTATATATATATATATATATATATATATATATATATATATATATATATATATATATATATATATATATATATATATATATATATATATATATATATATAAAATTAAAAATATTAAAATATCTAAAATTAAAAAATGAAATACATGAAACAAATTTAGACCTCACCTTTGTAGTTCACCTCCCAAAAAAACTCCTCTTCCAATTTCTATATCTATATCTATACCCTATAATAAAAGAGGAGGTTTGTTGTGCCACTAGTATTCTCCATCCTACTCGGAACCCGATTCCTTTGTTGTGCCGCTAATTTATTCCATCCTAACACAGAAACCCGATTCCCCAACAAGATCTAAACCGACATCCATGGGCCGTCTATAGTGCTCCATTCGAATGATCGTTGACCGTTGATAGTGGCTAGCAACAACGGATCCTAATTGCGTGTCATCAGTGCATCATGAACCGCTGATAGTGGTTCGTCCGACTGATTGTCGACCGTCGATAGTGGCTAGCAACATTGGATTCAGAAACTTCGAATAGAATCACAGAATCCGGATATTTCGGTATGCTTACATCATTCCTTGCTTTCTCTCATTCCTCTTTCAGATCAGTGATTGGAAAAATGGGGTTATTGGTGGTCTGTGGTCAAGGTACCATTAACCCATTTCTCTCATCCCTCCCATCCTCCCTCTTTCTCTCGCACTTTGTCTCAAAAGAGAACAAGATGTTAGATCACTTTGTTCTATTTTTTTCTTTTTCTTCTTTTATAGAAATTTGTTCAGATTTTTTCCTTTTTCTTTTTTTGGAGATATCAGTTGACGTTAGAGGATTTTTGTGGATAATTCTTGGATTTTGTTGCATTTCTCTTTTGATTTGTGTCCACCTTTGTTCTTTGATTTTTTTTTCCCATACATATAACATCTGTATTTGCTGCTATAGTTTTGTTTTGTGTGTGTTTTTCCCGCCCTTGTTCTATTTGTTTTTAGAACTACTCGTGGATTTTTTTTTTCGCGTGGTTTTATTTTCTTTCTTGTATGTCATCGGAATGTCTTATTCACTGCATATATTTGATGACATAAGAATTCACTTCAGGTTTTTTTGTTATCCTTCTTGATGGTTTGGTTTTTTGCCCTATATGTGTAACCTTGATTTCTTATTCCCTGCAGATGTGTGATGTCGTACCCACTTTGTAAGCTCATCCCTACCTCATATTTGAGCTTGTGTTTGGTAGTGAATAAAGACTCAAGGCTCTGAATTATTTGAGGTATCTAATATTGAATATGTTGGTTTATTTTGTGTGATTATGCTGAAGCATATATAAATTTGATACTGCTATTGTTGCTTGTTGTTCATATGCATCGCTCTACATATTGATCATGTTGGTTGCTATTGATGAGTTTATATATTATGACATGTTTCTTGATCGGATGGCTACCCTTGTGACTATTTGTTCGTTTATATTTTCTATTTATTTGCTTTCAACTTAGAAATATAGCCAATTTATAATATTTAGATACTTAAATAAATAGAATAGAGCAATGCTATTAAGCTATCTTCGCACCAAGATGAACTTCCATCCAGATATAGTGTTCACGTAGCAGTCGAGTTGAGTGTGATACATTCGACTACTTTGATCTTTAAATTTCTTATCGGTGGGATTCCGTATTAATTATGAATCTATATATAACAATATTGTACCGTAAAATCCTGTATTATGATATAATGACAATATAATTGAATTTGTAGCATGCTATGATATATTTTTTTTATTACAGTCATATATAGATACATAACATCTTCTTCTATATAAAAAAATTATTTATTATTATTGAATAATAAAACATCAATAACATTAGGAAAGACAAGGTTTGCGCTTTGGTGCTGCTGACGAAAATGCATACCCTTTGTAATTGGGCTAACGCTAAGCTTTTCACTGCATAGTGGACATGCCAAATAATAGGCAATATTGCCCTTTCTAGAAATGACCGTTGTTGTTGATGTTTAATATTTTCTATTTTAAATCTCCATAATACCTATATGTATTCAAAGTCTTCTCATTTTTAAGATATTCGTAATTTATTTACGTGATAATGTTTTGTTAATTAGAAAAATAATATTTAGAATCAATTAAATGAGCACAACGAAGTGAAAAAAATTTTTTATTGTATTATTGCATTCCTCACAAGCTACATATAGCACGTCAATAATAAATTTTTATTTGTTTTTTAGGCAATATTAAGAGAATTGCTAGAACAACAAGCAGCTGTCGTCAATAGCAGAACCCATACATGAATTGGATTCCAAAAAATTGTTATCTTTAAAAACAATTTGTATAGTATATAATCATGACATATATATATATATATATATATATATATATATATATATATATATATATATATATATATATATATATATATATATATATATATAGAGAGAGAGAGAGAGAGAGAGAGAGAGAGAGAGAGAGAGAGGCGTGTTAGGATGCGGCGTACGGTGCGTGCGACGTCGCACCGTAGCCGTCTGATGCACCGCTGTTGTGCGTGCGATGCACGCAGCGATGCATCAGACGGCTGCGGTGCGACACCGCACGCACCTAACGCAGCATTTTAACACACACACACACACACACACACACATATATATATAGGAATGATAAAATGCGGCGTGCGGTGCGTGCGGTGTTGCACCGTAGCCGTCTGATGCATCTGCTGCGTGCGTGCGATGCACGCAGCGGTGCATCAGACGGCTGCGGTGCGATACCGCACGCACCGCACACCGCATTCTAACACGCCCCTATATATATATATATATATATATATATATATATATATATATATATATATATATATATATATATATATATATATATATAGGGCTGTTGCGTTGAGCTGTGAGCTGCAGTAGGAGAAAATGAGCTGCGGGTATTTTGACCCCTTTAGAAGTTTTGGAATTTGATAAAATTTGGCGAGGGTGTTGTCTAGGGCTAGGTGATCATCCTCCCCAATTTTCATCAAATTCAAAAACTTCTAGGATCATCAAATGGTAGAAGCAAAATTAACGGTGATTGCGGACGATAGATTTTGCTTCTATCATTTGATGACCCTAGAAGTTTTGGACTTTTTTTTTTTTTTTTGACATCGGCGGGTGTCCCGAAACCTTTCGGGCAATGACCCACTTCAGGCTCGGACTAATCCCTCCGGGATTGAAGCCCGACCCACTCGGCAATTCCCACTTCACTCCTGGGTAAATCGAGGGGAGGAAGAGTTGAACCCACAACCTCATCACCAAAGCATCAGTTGCTTTGCCAACTCTCCAATCCCCTGGTGGGTGAAGTTTTGGACTTTTATGAAAATTGGTGAGGAAGATCATCTTACCATAGACAACACCCTCCCCAAATTTCATCAAATTTCAAAACTTCTAGGGGGGGGGGAAATACCCGCAGCTCACTTTCTAGAATGGTAGCTCACAACTCTATATATCTATATATATATATATATATATATATATATATATATATATATATATATATATATATATATATATATATATCTATATATATATATATATATATATATATATATAGAGAGAGAGAGAGAGAGAGAGAGAGGAATGATAAAATGCGGCGTGCGGTGCGTGCGGCGTCACACCGCAGTCGCCTGATGCACCGCTGCGGTGCGTGCGATGCACACAGCGGTGCGACGTCGCACGCACCGCACGCCGCATCCTAACACGCCCCTATATATATATATATATATATATATATATATATATATATATATATATGGGCATGCTATAATGCGGCTTGCGGTAAGTGCGGCACCACATAGTAGCCGTCTGATACACTGCTGCGTGCAACACATGCACGCAACGTGTGCATTAGACGGCTGCGGTGCAGTGCCGCATGTACCGCATGTCGTATTATAGCATTCCGCTATATATATATAGGGGACGGGGAGCCTGAACCTCAGGTGCAGCGTGAACGCTGCACCTGAGGCTCGGCGCACGCCATGTGTCGACAATCGGGGAGATCGAAAGCGGCGCGGGGAGTCCGGACCGAAGTAACAGCCTGCAAATTCTGTGGCCGTCCGATCGAAACCTCTAGACCGTTTGATCCCGTGCGGCACACTTGCTCGGTTTGATTCGACTCCCATCCGTTTGATCGATTGGAATCGAACGGATGGAAATCTTTTTCGCTGTTACTGTAGCGGCTATAGTAACAGCGAAAAAAATTTCGATCCGTTTGATTCCAATCGATCGAACGGATGGGAATCGACCAGCCAATATGTGTATTAATTCGATTCCCATCCGTTCGATCGATGGGAATCGAACGGATGGAAATATTTTTCGCTGTTACTGTAGCCACTACAGTAACAGCGAAAAAGATTTCCATCCGTTCGATTCCAATCGATCGAACGGATAGGAGTCGAATCAAACCGAGCAGGTGTGCCGCACGGGATCAGACGGTCTAGAGGTTTCGATCGGACGGCCACAGAATTTGCAGGCTGTTACTTCGGTCCGGACTCCCCGTGCCGCTTCCGATCTCCCCGATTGTCGACACATGGCAAGCGCAAAGTCTCAGGTGTAGCGTTCATGCTGCACCTGAGGTCCAGGCTCCCCGTCCCCATATATATATATATATATATATATATATATATATATATATATATATATATATATATATATATATATATATATATATATATATATATATATATATATATATATATATATATATATAGAGGAATGGGATGCTGCCTATCAAAGCAGCATTTTTTGCTGCTTTGAGACATTGTTTGACCATCCTAGAAGTTTTGGAATTTGATGAAATTTGGTGAGGGTGTTGTCTAGGGTAAGATGATCATCCTCACAAATTTTCATCAAATTCCAAAACTTCTAGGGGGTTCAAATGGTCGAAGCACAATCAGTCGTCTGCAGTCACCGTTAAAATCTGCAGCATTTTGCTTCGACCATTTGACCCTCTTAGAAGTTTTGGAATTTGATGAAAATTTGTGAGGATGATCATCTTACCCTAGACAACACCCTCACCAAATTTCATCAAATTCCAAAACTTCTAGGATGGTCAAACAATATCTCAAAGCAGCAAAAACGCTGCTTTGATAGGCAACATCCCATTCCTCATATATATATATATATATATATATATATATATATATATATATATATATATATATATATATATATATATATATAGAATATGGGGGATGAGCTGACAGCCCATTTGCTCAAATGGGCTGTCACTGGCAGCCGTCTGATCGCTTAGATCAGACCGTCCAAAAATTAAAAAAAACAAAACAAAAAGTTGACAGCTGTTTTCTCTATCTCTCTCGATCTCGAGCAGCAGCAGCCACCGGCCCACCGCCCTCCCGACCTCCGGCCCGGCTCCCTCCCTCCGGCTCCCCCTAGCCCCACCGAACACCAAGCCGGAAGAGGCAACGCTACCGGCGGAGAACTCCCGGCAACAGTCGCCGTCGGTGGTCTTTGACGCGGTGCTCCTTAGCCGACAGCCCGACATCTTAGCGCAGTTCGTATGGCCCGAGGAGGACAAGCTGGCCCCCGACACACACGAGGAGCTGGCGGCCCCCCTGATCGACCTCCGTGGATTCCTGTCGGGTTTGCCCGGCGCGGCGGAGCTGGTCTCCAGGCTCGTCAGCGACGCGTGCGAGCGACACGGGTTCTTCCAAGTCGTCAACCATGGCGTCGACGCGGGCCTCCTGGCGGAGGCCCACCACTGCGTCGACGCCTTCTTCTCAAAGCCGCTCGGGGAGAAGCAATGGGCGCAGCGGCGGCCCGGCGAGAGCTGCGGCTACGCTAGCAGCTTCACGGGGAGGTTCTCCTCCAAGCTCCAGTGGAAGTAGACCCGAGCGGGCTTGGTGGACGCCGGAGCCAGAGCGGGAGGGTGGACACCGGAGCCGGAGGGGGTGGACGACGCCGGAGCCAGAGTGGGAGGGTGGACGCCGGAGCCGGAGGGGGTATTGACGCCAGAGGGGGAGCCGGATTCGGAGGGAGGGAGCCGGGCCGGAGGTCGGGTGGGCGGTGGGCCGGTGGCTGTTGCTGCTCGAGATCGAGAGAGATAGAGAGAACAACTGTCAACTTTTTGTTTTTTTTGTTTTAATTTTTGGACGGTCTGATCTAAGCGATCGAACGGCTCTGCCAATGACAGCCCATTTGAACAAATGGGCTGTTAGCTCATACCCCGTATTATATATATATATATATATATATATATATATATATATATATAGAGGGTAGCGATCCAGTGAGATATGAGATATATGAGATAACTTTGTGAAAATTTGTGGGTATGCTCTCTATGGCAAGTTGATCATCCTTACAAAAAATCATCAAATTCTACAACCTCTAAAGGCATCAAATATTAGATGATTTATCGACCGTCCATTAAAACAAATAGTTTGAATTGTGTATTTGATGCCTCTAGAGGTTTTAGAATTTGGTGATTTTTTGTGAGGATGATAAACTTGCCATAGAGAGAATGCTCACCAATTTTCATCAAATTCTAAAACCTCTAAATAGGTTTCTCAAAACCTCTAAATATATGGGGAGGGATACTCTTACTTATGGCCTCTTACTCATATAGTTACTTATAATCCGGGCCCTCCATTAGATCCCGATGTACGATTTGGATTAGATGGGGAGTGAAAGCAATGGTGTCCGTATTAAATGAGGGCTTTTACTATGGGCTTTTAATACGGATATTTAATGCGAACACCGTACATTGGGATCTAATGGAGGGCCCAGATCATAGGTAACTATATGAGTAAGAGGCCATGAGTAAGAGTATCCCTCCCCTATATATATACTAGTAATGCCCGTGCCTGTCGGCACGCAAAATATTTCGAGGGCGAGGACAATATTTTGAGGAAGTGACAATATTTCAAAGGTGGCAATAAAATATTTTGAGAGCTGCGACAATATTTCGAGGGAGATAACAATATTTAGAGGGTGATAACAATATTTAAAGGGTTAGGCTTGGGTGAAACAAACAGGTGTAATAGATGCTCGGTTCTTGCTGCACTCGGACGACCCCCTTCTCGGCAGCCAGATCATAATATATCACAATCTGTTACCTATTTGGCTATTTGTTACATTAGATCGCACCCGCCATATTCAGCAGTGGCACCCACATCATTGAACACCGAACTCGTCAACCGCCGAACATGCAAGACCCGACTCCAATGACTCGAAGAAAGTATCGGCTTATCCAACGTTTGACTCCAAAGAATCAAGGAAGTACGGAACCGAGAGGAGCCGATCATGTCGGCATTACAGCAGCCTCCTTCCAAATAAGTTAAAGAATCGAACATCAGGTAGCCGTTCACATGTCTGGCAACATCAGCTATCCAGCCATGATCTTGTGGAATGTCATAAGAGTCGATGGATGCCATATCTGAACAAAAAAAACCATCATCAACATCAGGTAGCCGTTCACATCAAGATCTAGCATGCTTACACAATCAGCGTAAAAGACAAGGCTTTGTAATAAATGAAAGAGGGGAAAAGAGCACTACCCTAAAATTCAAATACTTGAAGTCGCAGGACTAAAAGTCTACAACATATTTCTATGCATTATGGTAGTCTACAGTCTTCCCAAATGTTCAGTATAGTTTATACAACGGATGACACCTCTTCCTCATGGCCCATAAGGAAAATCAAGGACATTGATGCTACCAGAATCAAGATGCATAGATTCCATCAATTAATTATTAAGTACAAACAATGGTACACATTTGCTGATCCTGCTGGACCCCAATCATAAGAGCGGGCAGTGTCGGGAAGGGGTCGACGGAGCTGGATGGGGCAGGAGGAAAAATTGTAAGGACTTACATTTCCCAATGTTGACTTTAAGGAATCAGGAGACGTCGTGATGTGTGAGAATGAGAAGGCACAAATAGTAGCGATTCGCATATATTTAGTGACAGTGGTAACGCAATGCACATAACTCGAATATGAATTAGTGACAGTGGTAACTTAATGCACAGAAATCGACAGAGAAAGAGCGAGGGTGGCATACCTGACTATCTCATTTGTCATTTTTATCTTTAGCAAAAATAAAAATAAAAAAATTTAAACATAGAAGCTGCTGCCATTGCCACAAAAGCTGGAGAAAAAAAATCAAGAGAGTTAGAGGGAGACAGGGGCTGCGGGCTGCGATTGCCTCAAAAAAACTGAAAGAAAAAAAAAATCGAGAGAGAAGGAGAGGGAGACATGGACTGCGAGCAACAATTGCCTCAAAAAAACTGAAAAAACAAAATCGAGAGAGAGGGAGAGCCCCAGATTGTATACATCAAAATTAGGAAATAAAAATAAAAATCAAATCTTTCCTACATGCAAAGTTCATTAACAGAGTGAGAAATGAATCAAAAAAGAAACCCCAACTCACTGCAAACACCTGGTAGTGATAGAAATTCCCAATTCATCGGAAGCCGTGGTTCGATGAGGAGTTGTCGACCTATCCAAGGTCTGATTAGGAATCAGTCCCTTCTCCGGTGTTGAGTTCTTTGGGGTTGCTGAAACAAAAGGGCATAGCATCCATTGTCGATGAGAATAGTCCTCTGACAATTAAATTGTCATCATTGATTCTTGTTGAAACTGTGTTTTGCTCGGGCCTGCTCACAGAGAAATTGTCTTTGCAAACAAATTCATGTTCGGAGCCAGCGAAGGATGGATCGAAGACTGAACTTGAACTGTGTGCAGAGGAATGATTTTAGATCTGATTTTGGATTACTATAATGTGATCCAACCACAAAAACCCAACATCAAAAACCAGATTTTCCAATCATAACCCAACATCCAAAATCTAGGTTGAAAATTAATTTTGATACAAATACCCGAGTAAATTTGAAAATTAAGATGGATTACAAAAACCAACATCCAAATGGTTACATCTTAAACCCCAAACCTTTTTATAAAGGTGATAAAAAAACATCAAATTTTGGATCCAAAATCAGAAGACAATGCAAAATCAGATCCAAAATCACTCCAACAAATTACATTTTGGATTCAAAAATCAAACTTTTTAATAAAGGTGATCAAAAAAATAAGATTTTGGATTCAAAATCATATCCAAAATCAGAAGACAATGCAGTATTGCTGATTTGAGAGAGAAAGCTTAGGGATCGGGAGATCGGGCGTTGTTAAATGTGCCGCCGTCTTGCCCTGCCAGCACCGGGGCTGATCCGGAGAAAGGGAAACGGGGGATCTACCAACCTTGATCGGGGACAGAATGTTGTTCGAGCGGCGTGCGATTTACCCATCCAGGCTACCGATCAGGAGCGCTGCCGATCAGGGGTGAGTGCCGGCGGGGGAAGTGCGATTTATCGGCCGAGGCTGCCTCCGGGACTCCTGTGGGAGCGGGGTGGCGGTGGTAGTAGCGATGAGAGAGAGAGAGAGAGAGAGAGAGAGAGAGAGAGAGAGACGGTGGAGGTGGGGGTCGGGATCAGGATCGAAATAAAATAGGGAGAGAGGAAATTAAGGAAAGCGGGCTTTAACGGACGGCTATGATCTTTCCGGCTTAGTCCTGATCTGGCAAGGGATGAACTGTAACAAAAAAATCGTGGCTGGTGATGAACTATAACGGAATTGCCATATTTGCAGGGTCAAATTATTGCCTTGAATTGCCATATTTGCAGGGTCAAATTATTGTCTTGAATCAACGGCTGTGATCGCGAAAGAGTTTTGTCTAGTCAGTTTTTGTGGCTTTTTGTCTAATTAGCATGAAGACCATCGTGCCATGTTATATAGATATACTAGTGCATGCCCGTGCCTGTCGACACTGCAGTGGGCCGCCTTCGGCGGCAACAAACCTGTTGGCAAAGCAGCGGACCGCCTTCAGCGGCAACACACCTGTCACTATAGCAACGGGCCACCTTTCGACGACAATACACCCCTCGGGCATCATTTATCAAAATTAGTTCGGGGTTCAAAGTGATCAATGCTAAATGCATTTTCAAAAATTTCTCACATTGATGAGTATGCCAGAAGAGCACATTGCTAAGTATTGATAAAGGCTTCGGATGAAATCCACAAATTTCACATGCAGGCAATATTCCTTGCAAAATACGAAAGAACAACATACACATACTTCTAAAGTAACATGTTAACTCTTTAAGAGCAGCAACATCTTCACTCACAAGCCAACTTTTTGTTGCATACTTCTCTTTTAAACGTGGAAAAACGTGCTCACCATGAGCAACGACCTGCAACACTAACATAATCAGGTTCAAAAAAAGTATCGAATGTTATGGCATGAAGCATGACATCTACGGTATACTATCTGCTCTCAAAAACCATAAATGCATGCAATCCTATACGACCTTTGTAGTACAACATAACATATTGATTTTCTTGTTTAAAAGAGTATTTAATTATTATGATTAAAAGTCAATAAATGTGCCAACATACTTGGAGGGATAGGCATCACCGAACCAATTAGGACTTTGAAAGTCAGGAACAAAATATCATTGAACCAATGAAAAAATAGATACTTTAAGACAACCAATGTAGAAAATAGATACTTTAAACTATTATTTTATTAATTTAAAGGAAAAAAAAAACTAATTTACCCATGGTTTAATTACTTAAATTGATCTATCTTTATTGAACATGGACTTAATCCAAAATAAACACAGATATAACCCGAATTTAACGTGGACCTAATACAAACAATTCTCACATTGGATGGGTATTTATAGAGTTTAGGTAAAAAATTAAGGATGAAATCGAAAATATTCTCTCGTTTTGGATGTTAGCTAATTGCAGGCGTTAATATGTAGGGCTGGCAATTTTGGACCCGACACGACAGACTCGACATGACCCGACACGAAATTAGCGGGTCCGGGTTAAACGGGTTCTGGTCGTAAATAGGTTGACATGACTAACCTGTTTAGTAAACGGGCCGGGTTCGGGTTTTGTCTCTGACCCGTTTAAGACTCGTTAAGACCCGTTTACAAATCAATGGGTCTGGTCGAGTCGGGTGTACCCAACATTTGATCACAGTGTGCGATGGGTTCAACGAACGACTGTGATTAGGACAACCACGATGGAGAGTTGCAACAAAATATAAATTTTTTTTTAAAAAATAAAGAATAATTATTTACACAGGTCTTACCGGATCGGGTATAAGTTTAGGGTCTAGACATGATTTGTTAAATGGGTCGGGTCCGGGTTTAAGGGTTTTGGACACGGCACGAACACGACCCGACCCGACCCAACCCATTGCTAGCCCTATTAATATATAATGTGTGAATGAATTGAGGGGATTATATCTAAATATCACTTTTATAGAGGTTTATGTGTAAATAGAGAAGATTGGAGGGTTGATTTGTAAAACATCTTTTTATTTTATATAGGGCCTTAAAAGTTTGTATCTTATAGGGGAGATTGGGCTAATTAAGTATGACAGGCCTTCTTTTCATTCGGGACTTGAGACTATTTAGTTGGGTTTGGATCTTGGAGGCTTCTGTTTTACATGGGGCCGTCTTTGGTGACCGTCTTAACGAATTTGTGGTCGAGCTGGCCTTACTTAGTCTTATTCCAAGGGTCCTTAAAAGATTAGGATAAATTAGGATAAATTACACATTGCCCCTCTGTAGTTTTGCTCAAAAACACTTAACTCCCAAAAACACTTAACTCCCATGTAGTTTATTTTGTTCCAAATCGCTCCCTAAAGTTTGAAATGTTAGCACAATACACCCTTTGTCAACTATATAATTTCCTTGTTTGGTGATTTTTATATGATCGAAACTAAATTGAAGGGGGCAAAATCTTGTTTTATAGCTATAAGGGGGTTTAGTGTTTTTAAGCTAAACTTCAAGGGGCAAAGTATAATTTACTCTAAAGATTTTTATATTAATTGAGATTTGAGAGTGATTTTCGTGAGGGATTTGGGATGATTGGGTTGCCTTCTTTGTGAGCCAATTAATTCTGTATTAATCGAGGGACTTCCCTTGTGAAGAAGGGAAGGGATGAGCCTCACTCTATAGTTAGATCAAAAGATGATGATCAGATCTATTCGTCCATTTTTGTCTAGTCAGCTAGTTGTTCCGTTTTGTCTAGTCAGCATATAGACCACCGTCCCTTGTTTTATATATATATATATATATATATATATATATATATATATATAATATATATATATATATATATATATATATATATATATATATATATTGGAATGTTACTTTGATAGCTATTAGTATGTATGATACAATATTAAGTAAGTTTTTTATATGATGCATGTTTGAGGGATATATTTTGTGACTGTTATTTTCTTTAGCAAATCGTCAAATAGTTTAACTTTTAATACGTTCAGATATATGTCGTTCATAAATTCTGCATCTACTGATTTGTTTATGAATTCTATATCTATAGCCTAATTGACTTTACATTTAATTACTTTGTTTGGCAACACAATTGAAACAATAGTATTATCTTGTGACGCAAATACTTTAAAAACTGTGGATTTCAAAGTAACTTTGCTAATACATAATCTTTTAAATAAATTCATACAAAGACCACTATATCATATATATTATAAAATTATACTTCTCAAATTCACAGAAACAAGCAAATCTTATGAAGAAATAAAACAACGAATATACTCAACATGAACACTTATTCTGTGTAAAGATGTTAAAGAATATGAAGGGGCAAGTAGAACTAAAAGTGATCGAGATTCAAGATCTACCGTAGAAAACACCTGGTACTTATTTATTATGCATTTTATTGAAAGTTTTTTTATAGAGAAATTTTTCTAATATATTTCTAATGCAAATCGCTAGCATTTATCTCATGAAGCAATCCTTTAACTGCGGTATTTCACCTGCTTGCTTGTTTTCTTTTGCCTGGATAGAAAGTATTTTTACAGATATGTGTTTTTTTTTTTAAGCACTTATGTAAGATATGCTCCACATATATAATGTAAATATGTTTATAACTTATATAATATATATAATTCACATGTTTATTGAATATGATAATCATTCTTTTGCCTATTGAAATAAAACTTATGTGAAAAACATGTTCTTCATTCTTCTGTTTATTGAAATATTTATATGTTTTTGATGCAGACATCTGACAAGTATCTCTCGAGAATCTTTAAGATAAAGTTTGTTACTTATTTTGTTCTTCTCTACTTGTACATCAAATGTTTTGGAAGACGTATTATCTTCTGCCTGTAAATAAATGATTGTAAATAAAATATTTTGGATGATATGTTTCTTTTGTTAAACACGTACTTTTATGTGATGAAATCTTCTGGGATGGCTTTGTTTACACTGATAATGAATGAACAATGATTATTACTATATACAGTTTAGTAAGTACTAGATGGGCACGTGCAACACACGTGCCTTGCAACTAGTCTCAAAAAAACAAAGTCTCCTCTTCCACACCTCAAAACCTCTCTACTCGTTGTCCAAAAAAAAAAATCCTAAAACCATCTTAATCACCCTCATTCTCCTGATCACCAACCGGCTCCCTCTCCAGATTCAGAATTCAGAAAGCCAGTCTCTCATGTTCCTCCACTTTCCACCAAAAATAAAATTTCAATCTCTCTCTCTCTCTCTCTCTCTCTCTCTCTCTCTCTCTCTCTCTCTCTCTCTCTCTCTCCTAAGTGTTTATCCAATACTCCTCATCCCCTTTTCGAATTAGCCCATTGTTTCTTCCCTTCATTCATAACCCCCCTCACTTAACACTCACCTACTGCACTTCTAGTCAATATTAGCTCTTGAGCGGTGGCAGTCTTTAACCTCGAGGAGCGGCAAGCTTTTGCGTCGAGTAAAAACCTGGCCGATTTCGGCAGTCGGCAAGCGGCAGTTCAGCACCCGGCATCGACAATCAGCAAGCGGTGGGATTGATAGAGAGGTAGGTCGAACACCCGACGTCAACAGACGGTATCTGGCGAGGTCGGCAAAGTGGCGGTAGGCATAGGTGTTGAGGCCTAGGTTTACGACTTCGGCGTCGGTCGCTCACGAAATTGCCCGCCTTTAGATTTAGATTTTTATTTTTTTTAATGATCACCGCGGATCGCTCGGGTTAAGAGAAACCCGACCGGTTCAGGCGGGTTTCACTGGGTCACTAGTATTTCCGATCCTATTGACCAACCGAACCGGCTGTTGATCCGGGTCACCGGTCCGATTCTGATAACACTGGTTGGACATTTACTTTATTTTGCAACATGATAGCTGCCGAACAATTACACACCTTGTCTGTCGATAGGACCGACACGTCTCTAGAGGGGCTAAGAAGGAGACAAAAAAGATGATTTTTTTTTGTGGAAGGGGGGGAGGAGGATCGGTTGTTCGGGACCGACGGAGGAGGCGATGGGGGTGCATGTGACTGGCGACTACGAAGGTATAGGCGGTGGTGGGGCCTTATCAATAGTCTAGGAAGACCCCGGGAACATGTTGGACAGTTACTTTTATTTATTTATATGGTCATTTTGTGGGGTGCAAATAACACTACCTTGCTTTTTATATTGGCACTTGGTTGTTTACAATCAAGCTCTCAAATTAAAGTCGAAATTAGTTAAGAAAGACTATTAGGCAATGCTGTGAGTCTTTCTTTATTCGCTTTTATTCCTTAGTGCATTATATAGAGGGCTGATCATCTCACCAATCTACTCAACCGATTCCCCAGCTGTGAGCCCCTGACATCAATTCTGAGAACCTCCCAACCAAGAGAAAAATGGTTAGTCCTCTCTCTCTCTCTCTCTCTCTCTCTCTCTCTCTCTCTCTCTCTCTCTCTCTCTCTCTCTCTCTCTCTCTCTCTCTCTCTCTCTCTCTCTCTCTCTCTCTCTCTCTCTCTCTCTCTCAAATGAAGAAGCATGCATTAATCCCGCCGCAAATTCTAACTCGGATTCTTTGTACGTGATGTTGCTGGCAGTCGTGGTGCCAACCTTTTGTAACCCATGCCGGCCATGTTATGCGGTATGCTGCCCTTACGTCGTTACTGTTGGCGGGGGTGGCGGGGGACAAGGTGGTGGATGGGGCGGGGGCGGTGGCGGTGGTGGAGGATGGGGCGGTGGTAGCGGTGGTGGATGGGAGGTGGAGGCGGTGGCGGTAGTGGATGGGGAGGTGGTGGTGGATGGGGGCGGTGGCGGTGGCGGTGGTGGGTGGTGGTGGTGGATGGGGCGGTGGCGGGCGGGGACCAAGGATTGGGAACCAAAACATTGCGGAGAGGGGGGACAACGAAGTCATTATTCGCAACTCCGGCATCGCAAGGATTCCGGGAGCGGAGATTGGGAACAACAACCGGGCTGGTGGGAGCAACTATATCCGCATCGGCTAGCTGTACGTCCACCTTTCGGCTTGCCCTGACGACCTCACCGGTTTGCTGCTGCTACGTCATCGATCGATCGATCTATTGTGTGTGTTTACATTTCCTTCTCAATGTGTTTGGTTTCTCCATATCCATCTGCTAAGTCATAAATAATTAGTGTACCAGCTAAGCATGAATAAATTAGTCTTTTGTTGTCGCTTCCTATTGTGGAGGTTCCTCACCAATTAGTGCTTAGAGCACAGTAGATCAAGATTTGAACCATATCTTTGTCAACAATATTACCACACATAAGCATAGATAAACCCACCACCAAGATGGGTGATAAACCTGCCACAAAGACATTTGGTCGGCAACAGACACCCTTTTTTTTTCCTAACATTGAGGTTTTTTCACAAAAACAAGTAAGGCGGAAAGTATTGATACTCCCTTCTCATGGATCTAGAGGGGGAGATTTATTTTTCTGGCTGGACCGGCCAAGTAGTCATTGGACAGGGCAATAGAGTAAGGACTCAAAGAGGCTAGGTCTAGAGATTGAAACAAGGGAGACAATAACTGCTATTTATTAATTCCATAATCCCATGAACATGATATCAACGACAGGGATTCGTGCGCAAAAACAAAGCACAATGGCGTTGAGGAAAAGTTTGTTCCACAGTGTCCATACCATGAGTTGAACTTGGAGCATTTCCATCATGGGAGAGAGGAAGTACCACTAGGCCAAGAGTCCAATGGTTCTAGAGGGGATGATTGTTTAGCAATTCACGAGGGGGGCCATACGCATAATGAAAGTTCACCCACTAACCTCTCTCCATCTCCACCAATCCTATGTAGAATTGGGTGGTTAGTAGGGGTGTGCATTGGTTCGAAAACCGACCTATTCAGGCAAAAGCCGAACCGATCCAATCTTGGTCGGTTTTCAGGATTTTCAATCCGATCCCAACCGAACTAAGATTGGAATCCAATTCAATCCAATTAAAGTCGGTTTGGATTGATTTAGATGGTCGGTTTAGTCTTTAGACCATGTTCTTATTGGGCTCTCCCCCCCTTCTATTAAGACCAAGTTCAAACTTAAAAAATAATAATTGTTATCAAATCATTAGATCTAAATAAGATTTTTAACCGATTTGCAATAGTTATCGATCGATAGCAAGAGTATATGAGGACATATGGTATAATTCATAAAATATTGTATATATATATATATATATATATATATATATATATATATATAGGGGCATGCTATGCTGCGGCATGCGGTGCGTGCGGCACTGCACCACAGCCGTCTGATGCACGCGCTGCGTGCATCACATGCACGTAGCAGTGCATCAGACGGCTGCGGTACAGTGCCGCACTTACCGCATGCCGCACTATAGCATTTCTCATATATATATATATATATATATATATATATATATATATATATATATATATATATATATATATATATATATATATATATATATATATATATATATGGGGACGGGGAGCCTGGACCTCAGGTGCAGCGTGAACGCTGCACCAGTGCCACCCCCCGCGCGCCACCTGTCCAAGAAACAGCCGCCCCGCGTTTAAAACAGCATAACGATCGACCGCCGTCCGATCAGTGCAGCGCACCAAGGCCCGCAGCCGTCTGATCCTGCAGCGCAACCCCGCCCGCAGCGGATCGATCGCCCGCCGTCCAAAACATTCCCATCCATTCGATCCTGATGATCGGACGGATGAAAATAAAATCGCGGTTACTGTAGCCGCTACAGTAACCGCGATTTTATTTTCAACCGTTTGATCATCAAGATCGAACGGCTGCGGGCGTTGGTGCGCTGCACTGATCGGGCGGGGGGTGCGCTGCAGGATCAGACGGCTGCGGTCCTTGGTGCGCTGCACTGATCGGGCGGGGGTGCGCTGCACTGATCGGGCGGGGGTGCGCTGCAGGATCAGACGGCTGCGGGCCTTGGTGCGCTGCACTGATCGGACGACGGGCGATCGTTATGCTGTTTTAAACGCGGGGTGGCTGTTTTTTGGACAGGTGGCGTGCGGGGGTGGCTCCGGTGCAGCGTTCACACTGCACCTGAGGTCCAGGCTCCCCGTCCCCTATATATATATATATATATATATATATATATATATATATATATATATATATATATATATATAT
Organism: Chamaelirium japonicum; assembly: GCA_947650365.1. Classification (NCBI taxonomy): domain Eukaryota; kingdom Viridiplantae; phylum Streptophyta; class Magnoliopsida; order Liliales; family Melanthiaceae; genus Chamaelirium; species Chamaelirium japonicum. The sequence continues at coordinate 31,921,815 of OX393559.1, forward strand.
ATATATATCTATATAATATTTCAGGGTTTTGTGGGGGGGACAAACATTTAATTGAGTCGAGAGACAAACGGTAAGAGACAAACACAGCCGTTCATTCCTGTTAGGGTGAGTGCCATTCACTTGGATGAGATATGTTAACAGCCATGATTGATCCGATCAGCCCTCCAAAAATGGAAGGTGATCGTGTCCGTCCCGGATTAAATGGACAGCTGTGATTATATCGTGGTTAAAAGTGGAAGGTGATGATGGCCCGTCAGAGCTGGGTTAAAATAGAAGGTGATCAATACCAATTATCTCTCTCTCTTATTCACAGCCGTCCGTTAAAACGAGCCCTCTTTTATTCCCATCCCTACCCTAACCCATTCCCGAATCCCGACCCCCACCTCAACCTCTCTCTCTCTCTCTCATCGCCACTGCCGCCACCACCCCGCGCCCACCTGATCGGCAGCCCCTCTGATCGACCGCCACCACCCCGCGCCCACCTGATCGGCAGCCCCCCCGATCGACCGCCATCCCCCCTGATCGGCAGCTCCCCCGATCAAGGTTGGTAGATCCCGCGCCCCCCTGATCGGCAGCCCCCCCTGATCGACCGCCACCACCCCGCGCCCACCTGATCGGCAGCCCACCTGATCGCCACTCCCCCCTGATCGGCAGCCCCCCCCCCCCCGATCAAGGGAGGGAGCTGATCGGCTCCCCTCCCCCTCTTCTTCTCTGGTATGTGCATCGACACCGACTGCCGGCCACCCCATAGGTAGGAAACCTCTCTCTCTCCCTCTCAATCAGTCCTAATCTCTCTCTGATCTCTCTCTGTTGCTCTAATTTTTTTTGTTTTTGAATTTTTTTTTTAAGGATTGTGATCGGACACCTCTTGGTATCGACACGCCACAGCCCTTCCATCGATCCACAGGTAGGAAGCCTCTCTCTCTCTCAAATCAGTCCTGATCTCTCTCTGTTTCTCTCTTTCTCTAATTATTTTGAATCTTTTTTTTTTTTTTAAGGATTGCGATCGGACTCTTGGCATAGACACCGTTCGACACCGACCGTCGGCCACCGAATGCCGGCCACAACCCTTCCGGCCACCCACAGGCAGTCCTGATATCTAACTGTTGCTCTCTCTAATGTTTTTTTGTTTTTGAATTTTTTTTTTTGAAGGATTCAGATATAATTTTTTTTCTTTCTCAAATGATACCGATTGAGTGCTTCCAGATCTCTCTCTATCTCTCTCTGTGTGGGTGGTGATTTAGTGGATGAAGGAACAAAATCAGGCAATCTTCTCATTCTCCGCTTCTCCGCTGAAGGGGTCAATCTGAAACGAGTGAGTCCTGCCTCAGATCTGATTGAGATATTGATTATGTGTTTTCCCCGGTCAGATCTCGATGATTCAGTGGGTGAAGGAACAGGGGATTCAGTGGGTGAAGGAACAGTCAATCTTTCTCTTATTTTTTCCAATAGTTTTTAATTCATTTATCTACTCTTTAATTCATTTATCTACTCTTTCTTCATGATTGTTTTTTTGGCCTGGTGAATCAGTCGTTAGAGGAAGCCGGCGGGGTTTTTGTTTTGGGGGGATGATGCAGTAGGTGAAGGAACAGAATCAGGTGATCTCCTCCTTATCCGCTGAGGGGTCAATCTGAAACGAGTGCCCCCTTTTTCTTTTTTGTTCTTTTTCGTAGTTTTTTTTTCTTCTGTTTTTTGTTGAATTTTTGCAGAGGAGGATGGGTGAATGGAGATTCAGGATTTGTCATCGAGAGCTTCTGTCCTTCGTCAAGTACACCAATTTCGCATTTGTCATCAAGACCTTCTGTCCGGCGAAGTTGGTGCAGGTTCTTCTAAACTCCATCTGTTCATCCAATTTTATTTTTGCATGATTTAAAAAGCTTATTGGAATTGAATACGGGTTCTAAAAATTATCAGAAAAAAATCTGATGCTTAGTTCTAAAAATTATCATCGGCGGGGTTGGGGTCTCTTTCTCTCTTTTTCTCTGTGTGTGTGTGTTTTGACATAAGTTTTTTTTTGTGCAAGGTTCTGCCATTGGCCGGTGGGATCGGGATCATCGCCGGCAGGGTCGGGGTCGTCGCCTACGGGATCGGGGACTCTCTCTCTCTCTCTCTCTCTCTCTCTCTCTCTCTCTCTCTTCTTCTTCTTCTTCTTCTTTGCATGCTCTATAGAATTTGGATGCTTTCATTTGTTCTTGGTTGGTTCACAAATATCATATACATGTCTTTTATTGACTAATATATTTCTATAGTTATTATAGAAATAGCTATATTATATCCAACGATGTTGAGGTAATTGTAGCCCGCAGTCCATGTCTCCCTATCCCTCTCTCTCAATTTTTTTTTCTTCAGTTTTTTTGAGGCAATCGTAGCCCGAATATCCTATCTCCCTCTCATTCTCTTGAATTTTTTTTTTTAGGAATCAGTACTCTTATTCCTTTTTTTTTCTGACCATATGTATGCAACATTTTGATCTTAATTGATAAAAGGCTATAGAAATTGATCATATGAATGGAAATTGTATGAATTCTACCTAGAATTTTGTTTTTATGATACTTATAAATTTTTTTTGTTTGAAATTCATTATTATAATTTGTTGTGGTCTCATGTTATGTATTCACTTTTATTAATTTGCTATGCTAATTTTTGAATCCATACAATGAATTCAATTTGTCTTTAATTCGTATTCGAGTTCTGTGCATTAAGTTACTACCATCACCAATTATATGTGAATCGCTACTGTTTGTACCTTCTTCTCACACATCATGATGTCTCCTGATTGTGTTGTGATGGCCATCAGTGTATCTTGAGATAATTGCTGCAGAATATTTTCATTAATTAGACTTTACCCCCCAAAACTAACTGTTCCGTCAGCTCACCATCTAAGACAAAGGGTGAGCTGACGGTAAAGAAATAAAGTTTTGGGCGCTGAGCAGACGGAACAGTTAGTTTTTGGGGGCAAAGTCTAATTAATGAAAAGATGGGGGGTAAAGTCTAATTCAAGGCAAAATTTGGGGGGCAAAGTCAAAATAACCCTACAAATAATGATAATAGTGTACCCAATGATCTTTAAAATTTAGGGTAAATTACTCTTTGGCCCCCTGAAGTTAGCTAAAAAACACTTAACCCCCTCACCAAATCACTCCCTAAAGTTTGAAATGTTAGCTCAATCCCTTTTGTCAACTACTTAATTTCCTCATTTGATATTTTTATTTAATCAAAACTGAATTGAAGGGGGCAAAATGTAGTTTTTTAACTATAGGGGGGTTAAGTGTTTCTGAGCTAAACTTCAGGGGGGCAAAGTGTAGTCTACCCTAAAATATATTAGCCAGCAGGTCTTAGAGATTATTGTGTTTTCACCTTTGAACCAACTTGGTTCCTCAAAAATACTATTAGACATTAGAGTATAATTTTTTCGTAGTTAGAGATTCTACTGATGGCTATGATATAAATTGTTCTATAATACCCTGATTATGTCAATGATTTTGTGGAAAATTATGTATGGAATACTGAATGCATTGTTTAGACGAAATGTACCTGTAATGGCAAACCATCAACAAAATGGATAAGGGTCTAGACTTCGACCCTATATTTTGTTTCAGTTTCGGCAAAATCGAAATATTTTGGCAAAATTTCATCATTTCGATTGGAATTTGAAACCATGGTTATTATAGGGGTGTCATCCAGGTAGTCTATGTGGAAATAGTCCAAGCAATTCGCCCGACAATTTGTAAGTGGGCCCAATTCATACATCTTCGGTTTATGCTCCATGTCTAAGCTACATGCTCTCAAATTCTTCATACTCCATGCAAAGAGTTGGATGGTCCGATGCAGACATCCATGTCGGTTCAACCTTCTTTGTCAGTTCAATCAAATCATCCAGTCCATCATTCACATATAATGAGCATACTATTTGATCTCTATATTGGTCGATTTGGAACCTCTTAAATACTTCACCCCATGCATAGTTCATCGTCATGATTCAGTGGAGCTAACCAGTTCAGAGTAGACTATTTGGATCTCTATATTGGTCGCTTCTTTGATGGGTGCTCTACTGTAAATATCATGCAGCTACAAGCTGTGAAAATTTCCATATATAGCTCAATTTTTTTTTTTTGGCTAATTTTGTCATTGTATGCTTGCTATTTTGTTTGCTATTCATTTGATTCCTATTGAACTATTTATGACTGAATATTATCAAGTTTATGATATGCTTTAAAGAATGTTTGATGACATCTTTCTGTCTCACTAAATAGAAAATGTTTAATATGCTTTAAAGAATGTTTTTTTTCCTTTCTTGAGGCATTTTCTTGGTTGAGTAACATCTTCCATGATAGTGTTGCTCAGGTCCCCATTCCCAACAAGAAAACCCTAAAAAATTATTTAAGAGATCAAGACTGGATTTTGATCATAAAATTTGTAATTGTTTTTTTGTGTGTGTGTGTGTGTGGGTGCAACCGTGTGATTCCTCATTGCTCCTGGACTCCACAAGGAGGATACTATCAGCAAAGGAGACAGACAGAGCTTTGGGCTGAGGAACTTAAGCTATTTTGGGCTGAGGAACTTTAGCTATGTGGACACCATCAAGGAGGCTATGTAGATCTCTGTGTGTGTGCTCTATAGTTTTTTTTATTTTTTTTGCATTTTTCTTTCTTATAGAGAGGGGGGGCATAGCTTCCTTATTATATGAGCATGAGCATGTTCTTTGGAGTAGGTGTTATTCTTTTGCAACACCTGTATCACTTTTGTATCCATTAGTTAGCCACCCATCTCAAATCTCAAGGAATGATTTCCCTATTAGAATAGAAGTAGAAGTAAAATTAGCCTTGAATTTTAACTAGGCATTTCATATCATTGTTGAAATTTCAACTAGACTTTTCAATTTATCATTTCATTTTATTAACATTGATTTTCTAATACTTCCATTTCAGTTGATCATTGAGATTGCTATTTTCTAAGCTATCATACATTGAAAATGCTATTTTTTTCATTGATGGAACATAAATCTAAGTCTTGACTGGATTGGTGCAGGCATCTTACACATCTTACAAGGAGGGCCTCTAACCAACTAGACTTCGAATGTGTCAGTAGAAATCGGGATTTAATTGTTGGGCTAAGAAACGAAGTTGGGGCGCTCAGCTATCTGTTTTCCTTGAAAATCCACTCACCATCGGAGCTGGGGATTTTGCCATCGGGAGCCTAAAATTCCGCCGTGCCATCACTCCATGCCCGGGATTCTGCCCATCGGCCAAGATTGGGGATTTCAAATAAAGAAGTTAATCGGCTCCCCCACCATAAAGAGGAAGGTGATTGGCTCCCCCAATTCCCCCCAAACCCTATATAAACCGACTGAGAGAGAAAGAAATAGTAAGTGAAAAGGGAGAAAGGAGAAACAAGAAAGGAGGCGACGACCCTCTCGGCTACAGTCGAGTGTACATGATTTATTATGATGCAGACTTTCTAAAAAGTATTGAGCTTTGTACTATTGAACTTTCTATTAGATGCTACACTTGGATCAGTTCTTGAGCTCTGTACGTATTGCAAATGTAATGCAACACTTGGATTTGTTCTTGAGCTTTGTAGGTAATACAAATGTTTTTGTTAAGACATGTCATGCTTGAAAAATTGGAAAAATAATCAGATTGGACGTTCAAAAATGTAACAGGACTTTATATATGCATTATACATCTTGAACCATATTTCTGATTATTTTTTTTGAACAGAGTTGAGTTTATTTTGAACCAACCAGCATGAATGTTGTTGTAATATCGTGTGGTGGGTTTGATTCAAGACGTGATCGGATGGATGTATTATTGTTTATGGTCCCACATTGCAAGTGGCTTTCAAATTGAGTTAACCCATTAAGAGAGAGAGACAGAGAGAGAGAGAGAGAGAGAGAGAGAGAGAGAGTATGTGCCCTTGAAATCTTTTGCGCCCCCCCCCCTCCCACCGAATGTGGGTGCCTTTACATAATGTTATCGTCCTAAAAATATTGTCTTCTCCCTCAAAAATTTGTCACGTTCTCGAAATTTTTTTCGTCGCCCTCGAAATCTTTTGCGTGCCGACAGGCACGGGCATTACTAGTATATATATATGGGTCAGGATCGGATGACCCAGCAAAATTTGACCCATTAATAACCCAGCACCCTTTGATGCACCTAGAGGTTTTAGAATGAGCTGATTTTTTGTAGACATGTTGTCTATGATATGTTGATCATCCTCACAAAAAATCAGCCCATTCTAAAACCTCTAAGTGCATCAAATGCGCTCATCAAATCAACGGTTTTTTATTGTCAATTTTAACCGTTGATTCGAAGATCTCATTTGATGCACCTAGAGGTTTTAGAATGGGCTGATTTTTTGTGAGGATGACCAACATATCATAGGCAACATGTCTACAAAAAATCAGCCCATTCTAAAACCTCTAGGTGCCTCAAGGGGTGCTGGGTTATTTGCTGGGTCAAATTTTGCTGGGTCATCCGATCCTGACCCTATATATATATATATATATATATATATATATATATATATATATATATATATATATATATATATATATATATATATATATATATATATATATATATATATATATATATATATATATATATATATATATATATATATATATATATATATATATATATATATATATAGGGAAATGAGTGTCATAGGGAGTACCCTATGACATATGGTGAGTTAGTAACCCTAGAATATTTAGAATGTTTTGAATTTTTATGAGGATGATCACCCTATCTTAGATAGGACCCCCGCAAAAAATCGGCTCATTCTAAAACTTCTAGAGGCATCAAATATGATTTTCAATTTAACGGTTAAAATGGATGGCCGATAAAGCTTCTAGCATTTGATGCCCCAACAAGTTTTAGAATGCTTTGAATTTTTGCGGACTTTCTATCTAAGGTAAGGTGATCACCCTCAAAAAAATTCAGCACAGTATAAACATTCTAGCATTACTAATTCACCATATGTCATAGGGTAGTCCCTATGACATGTCATAGGAACCCAGTCCTCATATATATATATATATATATATATATATATATATATATATCGGTTTGGTTTGGTTCGGTTCGGTTTAGGCCGGTTTTGAATTTACAAATCCGTCAACCAATCCAATAATGTCGGTTTTTTAAAAACCAATCTGATCTGATCCATTAAGTGTGTCGAAACCGATCAAAATTGGTCGGTTTGGTTTGGCCGGTTTGATCGGTTTTGGTTTGGATCCTGCACACCCTAGTGGTTAGTATTATCCCGGGTATTGAAGTTGGGTCAGGTCATGTGGGATAAAAAGAATAAAAGAAAAATATATTTAAATATACACTTTTTTATTTATTTTACATCCGATGTGGCACATGATCACAATCGTCCATTTGCCTACCGGCTGAGGCTTAAGCTGATCAACTGGTCGGGGTTGGGTGCAACATATGGCTGTGATTGGTGCCAAGTCAGGATGTATAAATTTTATCAAAAAAGTATGGCGAACTTGAAGGTTACAGTTGGACCAAAAAAAAGAAGAGATGGGCTTAGATTTTTGCGGGACTTAGTGAGAGGTCCCTAACAAGAGATCGGTTTAACAGGAAGGACATGTCGCCAACAAGATGATGTTGCACCAGGTCCCTTCCAAAATGGATACGGCTAGAGCAAGTCCCATTCGTCATTGTCGCTATAGGACATAACCCATAGATATGCTATAGTGATTTCACTGTAGCAAAGTTTTTTTTTTTTTGGGAAACGATTTTACAGAAAAAAAAAAAAAAATTGCTACAGTAATTTTACTGTAGGAAAAGAGTAACAATCTGCTACTCTGCAAAGATTGATACTCAATCTGCAAAAATTGTCTCTTTTGCTACAGTGATTTAACTGTAGCAAAAAAACAAAATTCCCCTGATAAGATTTTTCAAAAAAAGATATTTGTTACAGTGATTTCACTATAGCGAAAGAGTAACAATTTGCATAGATTGTTATCAATCTGCGCAAATTGTTAATCTTTTGCTACAGTGATTTCATTGTAGAAAAAAAAATTTGGCAAGATTTTACAAATTTTTTTTTTTGTGAAAAAATCGGTGTTAGGTCCAAAAAACAGAATGTGCAGTACAACTAATCCCACTTTAAGTTCCTATTTACAGTAAGTCCACCGATCGGGATATTGTATAAAACTTAATCCACTGTCCATAGTTTTGCTTGCAAACGATCCGATCTTAACCGTTTTAGATAATGTATTTTTTAAAATACCATAAATACCCATGACATCCTCCCTTTTTAAATAACGATAGATGATATATGGAACGTTTTTTTTATACAAGAATTGTGGCACAGTTGCTATAGTGATTTCACTATAGCAATCTGTGATTTCACAGTAGTTGCTATAGTAAAATCACTGTAGCAACCCGTGATTTCATTGTGGATGCTATGGTGATTTTATTATTGTACGTTGCTACAGTGAAATCTCTGTAGTTGCTATAGTAAAATCACTATAGCAATCCGTGATTTCATCGTGGATGCTAAAAAATATTTCTACAGTAAAATCATTGTAGCAAAGTACTTAATTTTATGCAAATAATACTCAGTTGATTTGAGTATTATTTTGTATATTTCAGTACCATGCATGGGTTGCTACAGTGATTTCATTATAGCTGCTATAGTGAAATTTACTGTGCCGGCTAAAAAGGCTTCCCTACAGTGAATCACTGTAGCAAAGTACTCAATTTAATAAGGTTCGGACAATATGGGCCATGTCCTAAGGTGAACTTGATTGGAGCTTGGTGGGGCTTCACTGTGATGGCGACAAGGCAATGAAGATACACACAACTCCTATCTTCTCCTCCTTCAAAGTCAGCAACCCCTTTTCTTCTCTCGAAGTGAAGGTATTTAGGGATTTATTTCGTTCCAAAGACCGACCTTTTCATTCTCTGATTGTTGACCAAGCGATGCTCGATGTTTTGGGTATTAAGAGAGTGCCCTCTAGAACTAAAGAACATGTGGCGAGAGGGGCTGATACTAGTTCTGCAGCAAGTGCTCGTACTATAGTGGTGGAGAACCATTTGGTGCAAAACGTTGTCCCCCAAAATTCTACGGGGGCCGTGAGTGGAGACGATGGAGGTGATCTAGCCTCTCTTGGGATTAAGAAAGAATTGTTGGCCAAAGGGCAGCTTGAGAATGGTGTTGGTGCAGGCAATAGACACAAGGAGAGTTGGCCAAAGGGTCCTTGCGATCGCTCTACTAGGAGTAAACGTTGATCTCTTTTTGATTGCTTGTCTTTAACAGTGTTGTGGATGGACGTGTTTGCTCGCCTGTTAGAGCAAGTGTGTTTTTCTTCTTGGGATTAGGTGCCCGTGTGTGGCCTTAATGGTCTTGTCTCCCGCTTACTCGCCCTGTACAGACTCAATGGTATGCGGGGCCACAGCCCATATAAAGACATGGGGCCCACATCATCTTCACTGGCATTGTCATGGTTACTGGGTTTGGTGGGGTTTATTTACGATTTTTCTTCTTTCTTGGGGTAACTAATCAGGTCTTTTTATATTGCCATACATTCCTTTGCTTTTTCAAATATGCTGGTCTCTCTCTAAAGTCTGAGTTGGTGTACAAAAGACTTGATTCAAGTCAATGGGTCCAGTCTTTCTTTAATTCAGCCTCTCTCTCTCTCTCTCTCTCTCTCTCGCTCTCTCTATAGTCTTTCTTTAATTAATTCAGCCTCTCTCTCTCTCTCTCTCTCTCTCTCTCTCTCTCTCTCTCTCTCTCTCTCTCTCTCTCTCTCTCTCATCGCATATTACCTGTAGTCTATGTGATGTTGCTGGTAGTCGTGGTGCATGCCTTTCAATTGTGCAAAAATACTCGATAGGGGAGTGAAACATTCAAGTCATGACAGAAAACACAGGATAGTTGTTAATACGGTTCAAAAAGATTCTACCTACGTGGGTGTCCGTCATCGTTTTTGGAGCAATATCAAATTAGAAGAGAAATCTACAATCCTCTTCTTTCTTATCTTTACGAGATCTTCCTTCGTCTCTTCTACTCAATTGAGAAGCCTGAAGAAGAAACCATGCTGCAAACACGCAGTCCTTGGCCTAAGCGATTGTTAGTCACTGTAGCCCCTGCAATCGATGTCGCCTACTGAGCACCCGACAGTGCCTCAGTTCTGTGCCCATTAGCACCACCATCATCTGTTGACGACCAGCTGCAAACACACCCCGTGTTCTACGTCAGACGTCTCCTAGGTCCATCACCCCGGAACCCCCTCCACATGCTACTGACTACATACGAGCCATGCCACGGCTAAGTATGACGTGCTACTGAGCACCCATCGATACCTCGATCTCGGTGCCCCATTGGTACCTTGTGTTGTCACATGTCGGTGCCTCCCCCGTTGTCCACCGATAGCCACGCCCCATGTTGCGTCGTAGGTATGCCTGCAACTATTCTCGTTGCCCTATGACCGTTGTCGCCTCCGTTGTTCGTCACCGACTCGCATCGGTGCCTCGACACCTCTGTGCCGGCAGCTGTCGTTTATACCTTACCGGCCGTTTCCCTTCAGAAAGATTTGAAATATCGCGAGTCTCATTCTTCTCCAATGCAGCCATGTCCTCACACATTGCATTCTTCCAACAAGTCTGACTCATAGCTAAACTTAACCCCGTACAAACTCAAGGGGATGCAGGGCCCACAGCCCACTTAAAGACATGGGGCCCACACCTCCTTTGAGTCTGCATGGGACACTGTAGACAGACTCTGCAACATTTTCCTTTGGAGAAATAAAACAATTGCACAACTAACGAAGGTGCCCTTGGCATTTTGTTATGGGTTGTTCCCATGCTTTACAAACGTAGGAGAGAAGAATCATCTTCACTGGCATTGTCATGGTTACTGGGTTAGGTGGGGTTTATTTACGGTTTTACTTCTTCCTTGGTGTAACTAATCTGGTCTTTTTGTATTGCCATACATTCGTTTGCTTTTTCACACATGCTGGTCTATCTCTAAAGTCTGAATTGGTGTACAAAAGACTTTGTTCAAGTCAATGAGTCCAGTCTTTCTTTAATTTAGCCTTTTTTAATACCAGAAAAAATGGTTACTCTCTCTCTCTCTCTCTCTCTCTCTCACAATTGAGGAAGCATGCATTGATTCTAATCAATTTCATCGCATATTGTAACATGTATTCTTTTTTTTTGAGGGGTATTGTAGTAGGTATTCTTTGTGATGTTGGTAGTCGTGGTGCACGTCTTTATGTTGTGCGAAAATCTATATAAATGTTAAGGCAGTTCGGGTTATTTACAACCCTGCTATCGTCAAGTTTGAACAGAGACAAGTTAGCCATCCGATTTAATCGATATATGT